>JARYGA010010810.1:0-49847 GCA_030545235.1 Helianthus tuberosus
AACTCCGCAAGCTTTGTGTTGCAACACATTATTCCCAAACCCATCGGGAAAGACAAAGCAGGCGAAGACGTGTACTGTGATGGAACTGGGGTGGGTTTTCATCAAGTTCCACCACCTGTTCTTGATAACTACACGAAAAAGCAATCAGGGTTGGTTGAAATTGAAGAAGAAAGTGAAATGAATCTTCCGGATTCAATTGATGTTACGTTCACATCTTCCAATGAAGATAGTGTCCAAAATGATATTGTAAAAGGTGTTGTTGAAAATGTGCTAAAAACGGATAGTGACACTACTGAGGAAGATGGGTGTTTCTTGGATAAATACATTCCGAAACAAAAGTCCAAGAACAACTTAAATGAAGAATCAAATCTTGTCATGTACAAGATGTTGGGTTCAGATAAGTTGTTTTCGGATTCTGAGTTTCCGATTAAGAATGTTAATATGAACAAATTGACAAATGTTTTCAAGTTGGTAGTTGAGTTGTCAGAAGTGAACAATCTGAGTCAAACAAAGAGAAAAATGAGTTTTGAGAAAGATAAATCATACTACAAGAAATCTGTTAATCCATCACGTTTTTATAATAACAATCAAAATAACTGGTCGGGTGGTTATCAGGGTGGTAGGAATTATCAGAGAAGAAATGTTCCAAACAAGAGGTTTGCTGAAAAGAAAAAGTTTGTGAACAGTTCGAGTTCACTTGCTGATGAAGAGAAAGAGATTTTTTCAAAATCAAATGAAGAGTTCTTTGAGAAAAGAGCTTCACAGTCTCAGTCTGAAGGCACAAGTAGAGTTGTTGATACTCGAACATGTTTCAGATGTAATCAAGTTGGTCACATTGCACGAAAGTGTACCAATGTGAAGCCTAAGACTGAAACTGTGAAGATTCAAAAGAAGAAAGTTGATGAGAAGGGTAAAGCACCAATAGTTGTTGAGAAAAAGAGTGTGAAAAATGACAACATTAAAGTGAAAATTGAACCCGTAAAGAAAGTGTAACTAAAAATGACAAATTTTACAAGCGGGTTGCATTATCTCAACAAGTTTGGAAACCAAAAAGTGAGAAAAAGATTTCACCTTCTGAGGATTCAATTCAAATTGATTATGATGCAAATTTTCCACCTTTGAAGGCTGAAAATTTCAAAATTCAAATTGCGAGAGTCAAGGTTACACCTAAGGCTGATGAGGCCTGGGTGGACTCCATGTTTGACTAAATAGTTTGAATTGCCGGAGCTTCCTTGATCGCGAAGCATGAATCGGCATCTTTATTGAAGTTGTTTAAGTCAAAGTTTGTTATGTGCAGGATCTTCCAAAACTTGTATCCAGATGGATCATGGATAGTGGAGCTTCAAGACATATGACAGGGAAGACTGCATTATTGTATGATGTGAGAAATATCAATGGTGGTTACGTAGGTTTTGCGGGTAATCAAGGAGGAAGGATTATAGGTGAAGGAACGTTATCCAATGGGATTGTTACGTTTGAAAGAGTTAACTACATTACTGAGCTGGAGAACAATCTACTGAGTATCTCCCAGATTTGTGACAATATGTATACCACTCACTTCACTGATAAAGAATGTTTGATCTTGAAACCGGGATTTGTAATACCTGAAGAATGGATTATCATGCGGGCACCTAGAGTGAATGATTTATATGTGTTGGATATGACTGTAGCAACAACAACTACTGGTCAAGAACATTGTTTTGTATCCAGAGCAACTGAGAAAGAATCGAGATTGTGGCACCGCAAGATGGGGCATATTCACCTAAGGAAGATGAATCACTTGGTACACAATGATTTGGTTCTTGGAGTTCATGTCAAAGGTTTTCATCTGGAATGGGAGTGCATTAGCTGTGTCAAAGGCAAGCAGAAGAAAAAGTCACACCCTACAAAGCAAGTCAATTCAGTTTCGAGACCTCTGGAAAGACTTCACATGGATTTATTTGGTCCTGTGAATGTCAAAAGTATTACAGGAGATTACTACTTTTTGGTCGTTACTGATGATTATTCCAGATTTTCGTGGGTTTCTTTCTTGAAATCTAAAGACGAAACATTTGACAGTTTGATGGCGTTATTCAAAAAGATTGAGAATCTGTACCAAAGGTGTATCAAAAGAATTCTTAGTGACAATGGTACTGAATTCAAGAACAGTAAGATGGAAGAATTTTGTGATGAAAGAGGTATATTGCATGAGTTTAGTGCTCCGTACACTCCGCAGCAGAATGGAGTCGCAGAACGCAAAAACCGGACACTAATCGAGACGGCTAGAACTATGCTCGCAGATTCAAAGTTACCGATAAATTTTTGGGCTGAAGCTGTTTCCGCCGCATGCTATACGCTCAACAGGGTTCTCACTGTCAAGAAGTTCAACAAAACATGCTTTGAGCTAATCAATAACCATAAGCCGAATTTGAAGTATCTAGAACCGTTCGGGTCACCCTGTACTGTTATAGAGCCTCATGGAAAGTTTGGTCCGAAGTGCATTGAGGGAATATTTGTTGGTTATGCAAATCCGATGCGACGTGTCTTCGTTCCAAGTGAGAAGCGGATTATTGAAGCTGCAAATGTTGAATGTCAAGGTTATACTATGCCGCCACAGAATCCAGGAGATTCATGGTGTTATCATTATGACAAACTGTGGGATTCGTTTGACATGAGAGTAGAATCAGAGGAAGATGAAGATTTCTTTGATGAGTTGGATATTCTGCGTGAATATGAGTCACAACTAAGGTTCCCAGCTGAGTATTCTAGAAGACCACGGGAAACTTCAAATGATGATGAAGCAGGTCCGAGTAATGCTGGTAAACATGATGATGTCCAACAGAATGAAGTTGCTCAGTATAATCAGTCGGTTCAGAATGATAATCAAGAAGCTGAAAACATGCCAGTCTTTGATCATGGTGATTCAGATTCTGAGGGGGAGCAAATTCAGATTTCAAGTCAAACAAACCAAGTTGGTGAACAAGATGCAGATCAGAATGTTACTAATCTGGAGGACAATGTAGATGTTCCAAGCGAAGTGATGCCGCGAACTTTTTCATATCATCCAGAGGAGTTGATCATAGGAGAATTGCAGACAGGCGTTCGCACTCGAAGACAGATTGATAAAGGGCTTACATGTTTTTATACAACAGTTGCTCCTTTGCAAACTGAATTCTCATTGAGTTGTTTTATCTCGCAGGTTGAACCAAGAACTTACAAAGAGGTGCTTACTGAAGACTCTTGGGTCAATGCAATGCAGGAGGAACTGAGTCAATTCGAAAAGTTAGGAGTGTGGAAGTTAGTTGATTTGCCAGATGGTCACAGAAAAATCAATACGAAATGGGTATTTAAATGCAAGAGAGACGACAGAGGAGTTGTTGTAAGGAACAAAGCTCAACTCGTTGTTCAGGGCTTTAGTCAACATGAGGGGATTGATTTTACAGAAGTCTATGCTCCTGTAGCACGACTAGAGGCAATCAGAATTTTTCTTGCATTTGCGTCTTGGAAGAAATTCAAAGTATATCAGCTAGATGTAAAATCGGCGTTTCTTTATGGGAAGGTCAAAGAGGAGGTTTATGTCGGACAGCCGCCGGGCTTCACCGATCCAATCCACAAAAACAAGGTCTACTTATTGTACAAAGTGCTGTATGGTTTACACCAGGCCCCGAGAGCTTGGTACGAGACTTTGTCTCAAGACCTACTAGCCAACAAGTTCATTCGTGGAAAAGTGGATGCCACTCTCTTCACTAAAGAGGTCGACGGTCATCTTCTGATAGTTCAGATTTATGTGGACGATATAATCTTTGGGTCAACAAATGAAAGTCTGTGTAAAGATTTTGAATCAGTGATGAAGCAAAAGTTCGAAATGTCATCAATGGGGGAGATGAAATTCTTTTTGGGTCTACAAGTTGAACAACTACCTGAGGGAATTTTCATTCACCAAACGAAGTACGTTCATGATATTCTAGAGAAATTTGGGATGTCAAGTTCTACTCCAGCTGCTACCCCACTCGCAACAAATCATGGGATTCACCCAGATCTCACCGGAGATAGGGCTGATGAAACGTTCTACCGATCCATGATAGGTTCTTTGATGTACTTAACTGCTTCACGTCCTGATATCATGTACCCAACGTGCCTCGCAGCAAGATTTCAATCTAACCCGAGAGCTTCGCATATGATCATTGTGAAGAGGATATTGCGCTACCTGAAAGGAACTCCTTCATTGGGGTTGTGGTATCCTAGGAAAGGCGATTTTACGCTCGAAGGGTATTCCGATTCGGATTTCGGATGCTGCAAAGTCAATTCAAAATCAACAACTGCAGGATGCCAGTTCTTTGGACCTAGATTGGTTACCTGGCAGTGTAAGAAACAAACGTCTGCGGCATTATCTACATGTGAAGCGGAGTATGTTTCTGCTAGCAGTTGCTGCTCTCAGATCCTGTGGATACAGCAACAGATGCGCGACTACGGTTTGCAGTTTCTTAACACACCTCTTTTTGTTGATAATAAGGCCGCAATAAATATAACAAAGAATCCAGTATATCACGCTAAAACTAAACACATAGAAATTCGTCATCACTTTATTCGTGATTGTTTTGAGAAAAAGTTGATACGAATTGAGAAAATCCACACTGACGAACAGAAAGCTGATTTACATACCAAAGCTTTTGATAAAAATCGGTTTAAATATTTGTTAAAACTGAATGGTATGAAGCTTCTTTCGGTGTCGGATGGGATTATTGGCGTTGATGAGAGTACAGTTGCGGATGAAGACGAAAAACAATCTGCAATGGTTTGTCGATTTTTTTACATGTTTTGGTATTTAGGGGGAGTAGATAGATGTATATAGATTTATTTTCAGAAAATACAAAAACAGTAAAAAATGCAAAAATACAAAAACAATATAAAATCTGAAAAAGAGCTTGTGTATATAGGGAAAATGATAGTACATCGGCTAGACAATTACAGTATGCTAAAGATTTGTAAAGTTTAAATGAGTTAAACAGTCTCACTGATGATGTGTCGATAGGTTTTCGCACATTTAGTAGATTTATTCGGGATATAAACCTAAAATTTCAAACTTGTGAAATTCGTGGGGAACACTACTTGGATATATAGGTAACCCCTGAAATCTCGTTTGAAAGGTCTCGTATTCTGATATACTAGGTTTTTATACTCAATGATGTCTGGGGTATTATTCCGGGACTTCTGCTGAACGGTAGTTCTGACCTAATGTTGGGATTGAACCCTATCAGAGGAACAGATAATTAAAGCCAAAACTGGATCAGAGCAGTTGATCCAGAATAAGCAGATGTTTACATACAAGTCTCTCCCCTTGAAAGTGGTTTCAACATCTGCTGACCTCCTATCTGCTGATCTTGCAAACTGCTGACCTACAACTGCTGCTCAAGTAAAAAACTGATGTAAGACTAAATCCCTGCTGATTCAATCTACTGCCTTGAGTCAAGCACTGCTGATCCGGATAAGTACTGCTGGGTTCACAGCAGTGGAAGGTTGCAGCAGCTGATCTATAGTCTGTTTTGTATTGTAATGTAATAGCAGTAGTTAACATAGCAGTGTTTGTATAGATCAGAGGTTAGAGTTTGTTAGGAGGTTAGATGTCACTTTCATGGTGACGTCAGCTAAGATGCTCAGTGGTTTGCAAGTGCCTATAAATAGTTCAGTACTTTGTACTGTTCTATTAGCTCTTTTGCATCATCGTCTTCTTTGCACGAACAAACAACTGAGCTCTGGCTGAGGGGGAGTTTGCATTCATTCATCAATCATTATAATCGTTATTGAAATAAATTCAATCTTCCGATTCATTGTGAAAAGATGTTTGATTAAAGTATTACTCTCGTTTGATTGTATGCAAAGTTTGTTTTCATCATAATTCCGCTGCACACTCATCCATTTTCATTTTAAATTACAAACACAAAATACAATCAGAAACAAACTCAGATCCAACAATTGGTATCAGAGCCTGGACAGTCAAATTTGATTTAACAATCATTTTGACGTAAATAGTTCAGCTCATAACAGTTGATACTGATCGTTTGTTCATTTGTTGAAAAACAGAGCAAGGATTAATCACCATTAAAGTTGATTTCTCAGTGTCTGTAAAACAACAAGAATGACGTCACAATCTCAGGATGATAAAAACAACATCGGCTCGCTTTTTAAACCACCTATGCTAAAAAGAAATGAGTACAACATCTGGCAGAGGAGGATGGGTCACATCCTCGCTCAACAAAGCACAGGTTGTTGGAGGTCTGTCATCTATGGTCCCCACGTTCCCACAGTGCCAAGCGCTGAAGATGCTAAAAAGTTCGTTCCAAAACCAGTTGAAAATTATACCGAAACCGATTATCAAAAGTTCGAACTAGATGCTAAAGCGTTTAGCATCATAGCATCAGCGCTGCCCAATGAAATATATGCTGGACTGTTACACTGTAACAGTGCCAAAGAGTTATGGGACGCACTTAAGGAACAGTTTGGGGGGACCGAAGAAGTCATAGAAAACAATAGGGAAATCCTGAACCAACAGTACGAAACATTTTGTTACGTTAAAGGTGAATCACTAATGCAACAATTTGAGCGTTTCAGTTGTCTCATCAGTGAACTAAGGCTTGTTAACACCACTTTTACAAACTCAACTCAAAATAGCAGGTTCCTCAGGTCACTGCCAGAAAAATGGGACACCATAGCTTTTGTCACCCGAAACTCACCCGAGTTCAAGGATCTGACCTTGACCCAACTTCACGGTCGACTCCTGACCTACGAAAGGGAGTTGAACCAGAAAAGGAGGTTGCTAGAGTCAGGAAAAGTTACTGATGATTACACTTTCGGTAACACTGCTCTTCTGGGTCAAGAAGAATCTGGGAGCAGTGGTAAGGATCAGGGTTATGATCACTTCATTGACATAACTGCTAGTGCAAATTTTAACAACCCTGATCCTCACTCTGCTAGTTATGCATTCACTGCAAACAAAAACCAGATGTCAGACAATTTAAGCTTTGAACTCAATGATTTACAACATTTTGATCCCACTGACTTAGAAGAGATGGATATTCTGCATCAGTTGGCTTTTCTAAGTGTTAGAACTAGCAAATTCTATAAAAGAACAGGGAGAAAATTCCCAGGACTTCATGGGAATTTGAGGGTTGGTTTGGATAAATCGAAAATCAAGTGTTACAAGTGCAATAGGTTAGGGCACTTTGCTAGGGAATGCAGAAGTCAAAACAATGGACAAATAGTTACTCATCCTAGCTCTAATCCTAGACCACAAAGTCAAAACACTGTGCACTATACTCAATACACCCCTGCAGCTCAAGTGAACACTGCTCACTATGCTGCTGCCCCTGTGCCTGTGCATTATGTCCAAACTACTGTCCCACAAATTCAGTACGTTCAAACCCCTGCTCCACAGGTACAAGTGCAACCTGTTGCACCTCAAACCACTGCTCCAGCAGCAGTACAACCAGATCAACAAAGTTTCTTCACTCAAGGGTTTGTTGACTGGAGCAGTATGCCTGAAGACCTTGGTGATGAAAATTTTGCACTCTATGCTTCTAATGATTCTTCTCATAATGAATTTTGTTTGATGGCATTAGAGTAAATATAGGAGGGGGTTGAAACTGAAGAGGAACAGCTGAGTATTGAAACAGTGGATGAGGTAACTGAAGCAGTGGTTACTGCTGTGGCTTGTGAACTACTGTTGGGAGAAAATTCAGGTACCCTGATTGAACCACTGACAGACCCATGGTCCGAAGAGAACAAGGAAGAAAAGAAAGAAGCAAAAGCAGGTGAGAAAGAAGAAAGAGCTGAAGATGAAGAAAATCCTCAATGTGATTGTGCAATGATGGCTGCTGCCAAGGTATCACCTCAAGTTCTTGAAAAACTGTGTTCTGACAATTGCATTATTGCTTTTGCTAACATCAAAGAGGTGAACGAAAACCTTCGGGATAAAATCTTAACTGATGAAGTCAAATTTGAAAGATCTTTAAAAGAACTTAAAAACAAATTGGCTGAAAAAGAAAAGGAGATTAGCAGCATGAAAGAAGAGTAGAGCATAACCAAAACCCAACTCCAAACTATGGTAGAAAAATACCAAGTTTGCAAAAAGGAGTTAGAGTCCACCCAGATCACATGTGAGAGATGGGTGGAATCATGCAAAGGGTATGAGGTTATGCTTGAAAAACAGATAAAAAGCAATGTGAAATTTGGAGTTGGTTATAGAAAACATGATGATGAAAATACTGCTTTTGGAAAGTCTGTTCAAACCACTGATGTAACCACTGAGTTCATCCCCACAAACAAGAATGGCCAAGAAGTGAAAATCACTGACAAACTTGGTAACAAAGTCACACTTGACAGACCAATGGGATCCTCTACTTTTGAGGAGCTTGAAGATTATCAGTTTAAACCAAAATGGTCTGATGTGTGTGATATTCTTGAAAATTTCTAGCCAATGGACTTTACATCAACTGATGGTGTTAAAGCTCCAAAAGCTAAAGTCATACCTCTCAAGGACATCCCAGCAGTGGTTAAAACCTCTGCTGCAAAGGAGTCTGAAAAGAGAAAGAAGAAAGAAAAAATTGATAACTTGTTTTGTGAATTCTGTGAGAAAAGGAATCATCTAACAAAAGACTGTTTCCACTTAAAAGCTTATGATTTAAACAGAACAAGTGTCATTGTTTCAGCTGAAAGTTGCATTGTTTGTGGTAAAACAAACCACAAAACTCAAGCATGTGTGTATCTCAAAAACTTTGATGTGAAAAAGAATGAGTACATGGCTAAAACATCCTTGAGTCCATCATCATCATCATCATCATCATCATCTGTCAAGTTCACCAAGAAATAACCACTGTTTGTGCCAGTTCAAACAGCTGTCACAAAACAGCTGAACCAAACATCTGTCAAAAGAGATGTTCAGGTTACTGATGCACCCCCTGCTAATCAATTAAGAAAAGGCAAGGAAAAACAGTCTTACCAAAGGATTCCACACGTTTATGAGGCCTACAAAAGGCCCTCTAAACCCAGAGTGAACAGGCATCCTTTTGGTTACCAGCAGGTGATTGGTCAGGACCCACAACAGTGGTTAGAGAAATACTGCCCTAAAACAGTCCAAACCCCTGACCTAACCACTGTCCATCATTCTGCATCCATCCCAGACACTGTTGAGACCCCATCCAAAGCCCTGCTGGCTTTGGAGACCCTAATGAACTAATCCTTTTACTTCATGTGCAGGGAGCTTCTTCATGCTTTGATAGTCTTTGGTATGTAGATAGTGGAGGCTCCAGGCACATGACAGGATGTAAAGCCCTCCTCAAAGACTTTAAAATCCATGGAGGGGGTGATATATCCTTTGGGAATAATAGTAAAGGAAAAGTTCTGGGGTCTGGTACAGTGCAATCTGGAAATATAAAATTTGAAAATGTCAATCTGATAGACAATCTAAAATTCAACATTCTGAGTGTATCACAAATGAGTGACAAAGGGTTTGGGTCATTCTTCACAAAAGATTGTTGTAGGATTGTTGGACCAGAAATGGTCAAAAAGATTGAAGCAATAATCAACACTGGTCAAACTAAACTTGTTGCTCAAAGAAGTGGCAATGTTTATATTGTTGACATGTCAAAAGAGTGTCCCAGAGCTGATGCCTGTCTGTTCTCAGCTGCCTCTAACAAAGAGACAGAACTTTGGCACAGAAGGCTGGGGCACACAAATCTTAAGACAATCACTGAAATTTCAAAAAATGGTTTGGTGAGAGGCCTACCACAAAAATTGTTTTCTTGTCCTGAACATTGCATTTCCTGTTTAAAAGGAAAACAACATAAAAGTTCTTATAAGTCCATTGAAGAGTCCAAAATAACCCAGTGTTTGCAGATGCTACACATGGATTTGTTTGGCCCAGTTCAAGTCATGAGCCTTAAGAAGAAAAGATATTGTTTGGTTATTGTTGATGACTTTTCTAGGTTTACGTGGACTTTCTTTTTACACTCAAAAGATGAGACTGCAGGCATTTTGCAAGACTTTGTGACACAGGTTGAAAAGCAATTTGACCTTCCAGTGAAAAGCTTCAGGAGTGACAACAGCACAGAATTTAAAAATAAGGAGTTGGATGCCTTCTGTGTGAAGAAAGGAATTGTAAGGCAGTACAGCATTCCTAGAACACCAGAGCAAAATGGGGTTGTTGAAAGAAAGAACAGAACTTTGATTGAGGCTGCCAGAACTATGCTTGCAGATTCAGGTTTGCCATTAACTTTCTAGGCAGAGGCAGTAAACACCGCCTGCTATGTCCAGAACAGAGTTTTAATAAACCCCAAGCACAAAAAGTCTGCTTATGAAATTCTGTATAAAATCAAACCACTGATCTCATATTTCAAGGTGTTTGGCAGCCCATGCTTTATTTTAAACCTAAAAGATTCCATTTCAAAATTTGCAGCCAAAATTGATTGTGGTTATCATCTGGGATACTCAACCACTGCCAAGGCCTACAAAGTGTTCAATACACGGACCAAGGCAGTGGAGGAGACTTTGAATGTAAAGTTCAATGAACTTTCATCAATGAAAATCCCAACAAATCCTGCAGATCTGTTTGATCTTGAAAAATTTACTTTTGAAAATACTGCTGTCAAGACTAACAATGCAGGTCCATCAGCGGACACAACACCAGACTATGGGTATGAAATCATCATCCCTCAAAGGTCTGCCACAAAGGGAAAAGCACCAGCTATTCAAAACAGTTGTCAAAGCTCAACCACTGCTACCTCAACAGTTGTTGACCAAAGTAGCCCATACACCACTGCTTCCACATCCTCAAACACTGCTGACAAAAGTCCTCAAACAGTGGATAAAAGTCAGCAGTTGTCCACTTCATTACCTCCTATTCCACCACCTTTTGAAGCCACTGCTGGGTCATCAAAGTCACCAGCAGTGGTTAGCTCAGATGATACACATTTGCAGCCTTCACCCACAAATGCCATCATACCATACCAAGGAGATTTAATCTTCTTGAGATCTCATCCACCTGATCAAATCATTGGCAACATAAATGAAGGGGTGCTCACAAGAAGCCAAACCCAAAACATTTGTCTTTTTGCTGGCTTTCTATCACTCCATCAGCCAGTCAAGTACCAAGAGGCACTGAAAGACAACAGCTGGGTAGAAGCCATGCAAGAGGAGCTCCAACAGTTCAAAAGACAACAAGTATGGGAGCTTGTACCACTGCCAGAAGAGGTCAGTCCCATTGGCACAAAGTGGGTCTTCAAGAACAAAACTGATGAAAGGGGCATTGTTGTCAAGAATAAAGCCAGGCTTGTGGTTCAAGGTTATAGACAGGAAGAGGGGATTGATTATGATGAAACATTCGCCCCTGTTGCAAGATTGGAAGCCATTAGACTGTTCCTGGCCTTTGCTGTCAACCACAACATGAAGGTGTTTCAAATGGATATCAAAAGTGCTTTCCTCTATGGTACAATTCAAGAAGAGGTGTATGTTTGTTAACCTCCAGGTTTTGAGGATCCATTTTATCCAGATCATGTCTACAGGCCGAACAAAGCTCTGTATGGCCTGAAACAAGCACCAAGGGCCTGGTATGAAACTCTTTCCAACTTCCTACTCTCAAATGGTTTCAAAAGAGGTACCATTGATAAAACACTGTTTCTAAAATGGAGAGGGAAGGATTTAATGATTGTCCAAATTTATGTGGATGACATTATTTTTGGAAGCACATGTAACAAAATGTGTGAAGAGTTTAGAGAACTCATGACAGCTGAGTTTGAAATGAGTGCAATGGGTGAGCTGCAATGCTTTCTTGGTCTCCAAGCACAGCAAATGCCAAATGGAACTTTCATTCATCAAAGTAAATATGCTAAAGAACTTTTGACCAAATTTGATATGAATGACTGTAAACCATGCAGCACACCCATGGCAACAAATAAGCTGGTCATTCTGATGAAAAAGATGAGCTGATTGACCAAACACTTATAGAGGCATGATTGGGTCTTTATTGTACCTAACTGCATCTAGACCAGACATCATGTTTGCAACATGTGTTTGTGCAAGAAGTCAATCAGCTCCCAGAAAATCAAATCTCATTGCTGTAAAAAGGATCTTCAGATACATAAAAGGTGCTCCCACACTTGGTATCTGGTATCCAGCTAATGGGAACATCAAGCTTTCAGGTTTTTCAGACAGTGACTTTGCTGGATGTCATACCACAAGGAAGTCCACATCAGGAGGGTGCCAGTTTCTAGGTGATTGCTTGGTTTCTTGGCAAAGCAAAAGGCAAGCAGCAGTTTCAACATCCACTGCTGAAGCAGAATACATTGCTGCTGCAAGCTGTACAGCCCAACTCCTGTGGCTTCAAAATCAGTTACTGGATTTTGGTATCACTGCCTTAAAGACACCACTCATGTTGGACAACTAGGCAGCAGAAAATATCATCAAAAATCCAGTTTCTCACTCTACCACCAAACACATCGACATCAGACATCACTTTGTGAGGGATTGCTATGAAAAAGGTTTGATTTCTCTGCATCATGTCCCAACTAAAGACCAGTTGGCAGATGTGCTCACAAAAGCACTTGATACTGCCACCTTTGAAAGCTTGGTCTCTAGAATTGGGATGCTAAACATGGAATAACAAGCAACATCTTGTTTTTCTATGTATAAATGCACTAAAATGTTTTTAGAAAATCAAAAATCCATCCTTAAAAATAGCTAAAAATGAAATTTTTCATTAAAATCCTTAAAAGTCTGCCATTAACCACTGTTTGTTCAAAAGTCTGCTCTGCTTTAAAGTCTGTCCACTGCTGAAAGCCATCCTCTGTTCTCTCATTCCCTTGATAAACTCTGTTGTTCAAAAGCAGTGTCTTATCCACTAATATGCTATCCACTGATAGTGAAAATCATCCACTGCTTTACTACCACTGCTTTCATCAGTAGCTTTCACATAAGTACTGTCCTTCATTTCATCAGAGTTTGGCATGTGGGCAGTACATAGTGGTCAGTACCTTTGTAACCGCTGCCACGTCAGTCTTCACTTTTCCTCTATAAAACCCCCACTTTACATCAAAAACAGGGTTTTACTGTCGAATTGAATTCTTAAAAATTCTCTTCTCAAAACAGTTTTTCATCTCATTTCTTCACAAATTTCTTCGATCATCATCTTCAAAATGACAAAATCGAAGCCATCTGCAAAACCCTCATCCAAATCCACATCGAAAACAGCCTCTCAAAAGGCAATCCCACTGAAATCCCATATAAACCATCTCACAATCTCCTGGGTCTTCTCACAAAGCCAGGAACCACCAAAGTTTTCGATTCCATCATTGACATCATGGCAAAATCAAAGTATAGAACTTTGTTCACCGCTGATGCACCAATCTATTTGGCGACCCAAAGAGAGTTCTGGAAGAATGCAACCCTTGAAAAACAAGGAGACACTACAACCACCATACACTCTTCTATAAAGGGTAAAGCTGTCCAAATCACGCCACAATCCATCTCAGAGGTCTTTCAACTCAGTGATTAGGAAGGTAAATTTTTTTTCACTAAAAACGAGTTACAAACTGACTTCATTGAAAGAGGGTATGAAGCCACAATGATGAAGAAACTTACCTTACAAAAAGGTTATTTTCCTTCTGCAACCAGATTTTTATTTCATACCCTCCTACTATGTGTTTCAAATAAAACCACTTCTTTCAATGAAATTCCTTTAAAGATTCAAAATCTGGGATATGCAATTCTTCAAAAGAAAATTTTAACTATTCCAGGGAAATTTTTAAAGATTTGGTTAATAATGTTGAAACAAAATCATTTTTACTGTTTCCAAGGTTTTTAAGTTACTATTTTGAAAAGAAATTCAGTAAGGATGATTTAACTGTAATAAATCAAGGTGATTCTACTCAAATAAACAGTTTAACAACTGAAACTTTTTCAAGAATGTTAGCACCTTGTAAAACACAAGCAGAGGTGCCTGAGCAGAATTTAGCAGCTACCACTACTCCTCAGGTATCTGCTGCTGAGCCCACTGCTCAAGGTGATCAAAGTGGCAGCACAACTGCTTTGAAACCCACACCTACAATCACCAAAAAGCCAAAAAGAAAAACTCAAAAACCCCCAAAATCCATCAAAAAGGCAACTCTGGAGGATAAGATACCAGAGCTACTGCCTGTGAAAACACAAATATCACAAGAAACCACTGCTGCTACTTCCTCACAGCAGTTGGTACAAATATCTCAACCCATGACCAAAACTCCTCCTGCTTCTTCACAAAAAGATCAGGTTGTACACATTGGGACACCACATCATGATGCTCTGGAAACACTCGTTTCCATCATCCACAGCTTAATTCCCAGAGCAAATCCTCTTTCTTCACCAAACATCACATCCACAATTCCCCCACCAACTAAACTGCTGTTGGATGCAATTGATTTGAACCAGGCACTCACCAGTCCTTCTCAATCACCTATCAATGAGAATATACCTCAACAACTGACTGGGTCTGATGTATCAATCTTTGCTAACCCACCAACACAACCTGAGGAGGTTAGACCCCTTGAGTTACAAGTAACCCTTGGTGGTAGTCCAAGTGAAGCAGCCACTACAACTGTTGAATCCATTGGTTTACAGTTGGACATTGGTTACATTAATAAGACTTCCTTGGAGGCAATTCCTTACATAGCACCTCTGCCAACCACCAGTGGATTTATTTATCCAACTGGCAACATAAAAAGGTTGTCAAGTGTTGAAGGAAGAAGACCCCAGTACCAAGAAAAAGGGGCATCAGTGGTTCGTGTTTGGAGTACACTCCCTACCTCAACCACTGATAAAACCACTGTTAATGGGAAATCAGATGATCCCATTAAATTGGGTGATGATTTAAAATATCAGGATTTGACGGAATGAATTGAAAAGTTGGATACATCTGTTGCAGATCTTAAAAACATGCTACAGCAGGTGTTGAAAACTCAAAAGATGCAATCCACTGCTGTTCCACCTCAAGCACCTGCTCCACAACAGGCATCTGCTACAAATGAGCTCTGGAATCTATTCCAACCTTTTCTCCATCAATAAGCACAACTAGCAGATCAGCAACATGAAAAACATGTTCAACAACTGAGAAATGTAATGGAGTCAAGGTTCAAGAACACTCAGGCTGATCTAAAGGCTCTCAAAACTCAGATCCTGCACACCACTGGCACTGCTCCTCCAACGGTACTTTTCATTGATCAACTCCCAGAAGATAATGCCAAAAAAGGGGAGAAAATTCAGGAGTGGAAGAAGAAAGGAATAGATGATGGTCTCTATATTGAACCTGAAAGGGATGCTATGACCAGAAAAATTCCTGTGCCAGATGGTAGTAAAAAGGTTGATGCAACTCAAGAAGCACTTGATGAAGGAGTAGCAAGTGTTAAAAGAGATAGAATGGCAAAGGATATCTCAAGATGGAATGAGGAGAAAAGAGTTTTCATGGAACTGTATGAGCAAGGTTGTTCTGGATCAAAGGATACTAAAAATCCTAAGACAAAAAGGAAACCTACGTCCATCCCATCCAGATTTCCAAAGCCTCCAAAACCACTATCCAAAAGCCATCTTGTCACACCCCGACCACGTGGAACATACAAAACGTGGCGGAAACGTCGGGGAGTGTTGTAACAGAATTAATTGTTTCAAATCCATGGCAATTGAAGTTTCGTTTTATTGATTAAAAGTGTTACAATGTCTTAACAAACAAGGAAATACAACATAATTAACTAGTCTTGTATCTTTTATTGTCACTAAAACCCAAGTCTGCCTATGTGTATCTTGATCATCTTATGCAACAGTTCCTGAAAAACACATGTGAAAATATGGTACGTCAGCATAAAAATGCCGGTGAGATACATAGGTTTTGTGAAAATAGGTTTCATGACTTATGTTTGAGAAAATGTTTAGTCATGAACCTTGTTATTTGCTTTGTTTTGTAAATCATTTGAAAATCGATAAGATCAGATGATATGTATAAATAAAAGAATAATGAATGGTTAGATGAATAACCATGTAGACTGAGTTTGTATAAGATAAGTTGTTTGTAAAATAATGTCTTGTGAAAAGTATGTTATTTGTATAAAATGTTCTATGTCTCAAACTGAAATGATTCAATTAACGTTACGACATGTAATACCATACAAACACTTATATATAGGAAGTACCAGCGGCGTATCCACCATGCTTGTATCATATTACACACGCATCGTTACTTAATCACTTAATCAAACCAAACCAAACAATGTAAAATGTTCATGTCAAGATGTAAATCATGTCAAAATGTCTATGTCAAATATCCATGTCAAATGTCTATGTCAAATATCCATGTCAAATGTCTATGTCAAATATCCATGTCAAATGTCTATGTCAAATATGTCATGTATGGTAAGTGAAAGGTCTCAACTAAACCATATGCACAAAAACAAAGTATTGAAGTAAAACTTGGTTTAAATCAAAGTTATGTTTTGTGGGAAATGCATGATCAAATGTCAATCATGTTAAAATGTCTATGCCGAAATGTCTATGTCAAATCAATTGTCAAATGTATTGGGTAATATGTCAAAGTGTTCATATACTGGATGAGCATATGCAACAAAATGTAATGTAAAACAATGTACTAAGTATGCTAAGTTAACATACAAAGCAGAAAAGTCATGTAAATCAATGTACTAATAGTGTACTAATGAACATAACCAGTATATGATGTGAAAACAGGAAAGCACGAAAGTAACAAGTAGGCACATGTGTTCCACCCCAAAACAGTTTGGAAAACAGTAAAAGAGGGGTCTATGTACTCACTTGAGATTGCTCAGTAGTCCTTGAGTAACAACCAAACAATGCTAGAGATCACGGAAATCAAACGGCACCTAATATAGGTAACTATGTTAATTAACCGGACCTAAATCGGAAGATTGGGTAGCATTAGGGTTTGTAAACCAAATGAGTGTAGGAACTCTTATGATATGGTTTAACAAAGCCTTCATACTAAATGAAACTTAACCCAAGTGTCTACGACCCATTACGACCCGTTTAGGAAGCTTATGCTACTTTAACGTGTCGTTCGCGTGAAACGCGTTCGGACCGCCTAACTAGTCCTATGACAAGTGTTATATGCCTAAACATGTTACATAATCAGTTATGTGACAAAAGTTTAGGTTACATATGATTAATTACCAATTATACATGAAAAGGGTATTCTGGTAATTTACCTAAGGCATATAAACTACCTATCATACAACTACTTAAACGATGTGACCATAGGGTATAACCTCGGAAGGTTATTCCCTACCTACTATGGTCACCTAATGTGTTTGGTCGGATCCTAATGATCGACCAAATGGGTCGAGTTCGAAGGTATAGGCGATTTATTAGATCGCCTACCCTACGACTCTAGACAACGTGGTAATCAGTGGGCATAGTCCCAAAGGACTATGACCAACGTGATTACACTCACGTTGCGAAGTTCAAACGAACTTCGCATTGACCATTACTGGTCAACGCTGAAAGTCAAACAAAGTTTGACTTTCTGACTCGAAAAGCAGTAAAATAAGGAAAAGAACGAAAGAATACTTACCCAGGGTCCCCGAATGCTAATCCCGACTTCAAGAACTCAGGTATGAAACAATGGTTTCAACTTAGAGCTCTCAAAAATCAGAATTCTTGTAAGTTTTGCATTGGGGTGTTGGGGTATTTATAGTATTCGGTCCACCGTTGAGATCGTTTCTTGGAAAAGGGGAAACGATCATGGCCGTACATGTGTTGGAACCTTATGGTGACTAAAATATGATCTTATCAGCTGACTAAGCATTTTAGAACATGTGGTTGAGGTTGTAACAGCTGCAGCCTGCTGTTTAGAAACTCTGAATCTGGTCAGCAGACCCCTAGCGCACCGCTACGCTTAAAGTGTAGCGCACCGCTAGGCACTATTTCGGCAGAATTACACTTTTGGTCCCTGAACTGTATTTAGGCCATTTTCGACACGTTTAAGGCCCGTTAACCCCATTTCAAAGCTCTAAAATGAAGTTAAAGTATAGGGAACTTAAAATGTGTTCAAAAATATCTCGGATGTCGGTTCGTTTGGCCGTACGAACGCGATGTTCGCTTAATTACGACGGAATGCGCATAAGCGCGAAAAACGAACCAAATGACGAAACGAATGGATTTTTCTTAAAGCGAACACTCAAATATAATATAGTCATGCTTATATAAATTTTTGGATGTCCGGATGTATTCAGAACGTAAGTTATGCGTAAAAATGCAAACTTGTGCACTTTTTGACACTTTTAGTCCCTGAATGACCCAAAAGTTTATTTTAGCACACCGAACCCCTCAAAGCCTATTTCTAAGCTATGTAAAGGATATTTGTGGTATGTTTAACTTATGGTCATGCTCCAGAAGGTCTGTTACAGTTCAAATTGGCATACTTTCGCAGTTTGTCAACTTTAGTCCCTGTAAGCGATTAAACTTTGATTTCACCACACCAAACCTTCCAAAACTTATATCTAAGTTATGTAAAGGTTATTTAAGGTATGTTAAGCCTATTTCACTATTCCGGAGTGTTCGTTGGATTAAACTGGTTATATCTACACATCAGAGCGCGTATAACCCTCCAGAAAGCGATTTAAAGCTTGAAATCGAACAGGAATTGATATGTGTAAACGATACACATATTTTTACAAATCCCAAGTATGAAATACTATATTTCATTGGTTTGGCATTTGTCTGATGGTTGGAGTGACACGGGTGTTACAGTCTCCCCTACTTTAGGAAATTTCGTCCCGAAATTAATTCGTAGGAGTCTAACTGTGGCTTTGTGTCAAATAACCACCAGAGATATGAAAGGCATAATCCTGTTATTTCTCTTTAACGGACATTCTTCAGAATTGAAAAATGAACGGAGTTATTTTCAACAGGCATTCTTTAGAAACAAAAATGAACGGAAAAGTCATTTTACATCTTCAGAAACAAAAATGAACCGAATGAGTCATTTTACATCTTCAGAAACAAAAATGAACCGAATGAGTCATTTTATATCTTCAGAAACAAAAATGAACCGAATGAGTCATTTTACATCTTCAGAACAAAAATGAACCGAATGAGTCATTTTACATCTTCAGGAACAAAAATGAACCGAATGAGTCATTTTACATCTTCAGGAACAAAAATGAACCGAATGAGTCATTTTACATCTTCAGAACAAAAATGAACGGAATAGTCATTTTACATCTTCAGAAACAAAAATGAACCGAATGAGTCATTTTACATCTTCAGAAACAAAAATGAACGGAATAGTCATTTTACATCTTCAGAAACAAAAATGAACCGAATGAGTCATTTTACATCTTCAGAAACAAAAATGAACGGAATAGTCATTTTACATCTTCAGAAACAAAAATGAACCGAATGAGTCATTTTACATCTCCAGAAACAAAAATGAACGGAATAGTCATTTTACATCTTCAGAAACAAAAATGAACCGAATGAGTCATTTTACATCTTCAGAAACAAAAATGAACGGAATAGTCATTTTACATCTTCAGAAACAAAAATGAACCGAATGAGTCATTTTACATCTCCAGAAACAAAAATGAACGGAATAGTCATTTTACATCTTCAGAAACAAAAATGAACCGAATGAGTCATTTTACATCTTCAGAAACAAAAATGAACGGAATACATGACAAAATTCGCTGTGGTCTCTGTGCACTGAATTTCCATAATTATGTACGCGTCCATAATTACGTAATTCCTTGCACAGTCCGCACAGTGCATTTCATGATGTGTAGGGGAAGAAAATATCAAACCTGTGATGAGTGTGACTAGACTACCATAGGGTCCTTTTTAATCAGATCAACACATGATCTTTTTAATTAAACCTCCAAGGAGTCCTTTCAGCTATATCATCATTTGATATACTTAACCAGATTTTTGGATCAATCTGTTTAACTAGACCACTCAAGGGGTCTAATTATAGAATAGTACAATAAAATCCAAGGGACTTAACTACAACGTAGAAGCCCATTGAGGATTTAATATAGTACCTTTGGATATCCTACTATGAATCCCTTATACGAAGATATGGAAGATTCTATGAGGATTTGGATGACAAAACTTGGATCACACAAAAACATAAAAGGAAAACACATAAGCACATAATCACATAGTTGTTTGACTTTGTTTATTAATTTGTTATCTTTGGACGCGGATACTTAAAGCACACCAGGAATCCAATTCGTGGATTTCATTTGGCACTTTAATCATTTCAAGAATCCATTCATGAAGATAGGATGATCTACCAAAAATTCGATTTTCGTTTTCAGGAAAACGCAATATTCGAATTAAGGTACACAATAATTTAGGACATACGGAAATACCCTTGAGTACCCTATTAAGAATTTATAGTGGTACTTGGGGTATTCGTACAGAATTATAACTTGCACCTTGTACCTCATCTCTTTGCAAGAGACGGGTACTTAGGATCTTTGTGTAAAACGCAAGAGATTGTAAAATGGAAGAATTTTGGGGTTTGTCTGTTCTTCAAGGAAGGCGGTTCCCCGATTGTCGGTATTGTAAGGGATATGTTGTTTATACATACAATCACATAAATACATTATGATGTAAATAAAAGATTTATTTATAAACAATGATAACAACTGTTTCACGGACATTGACAACAAAAGAAAATAATACATAAGACATGATTATTTCTAAACGGTGTTGTCTTCTAGTCGGTCAGATGTTCATCTCCGTATTGGATTAGCATTAGCAAGCCTTGGGCAATTTCTTCGGAAATGTCCCATCTCACCACACTTGTTGCACGAACCCGGTGGAAAGCGAGCTCGGGCAGGTTTGTTGTTAGCTTGATTCGGTGCAACTGCTGCAACGCAAACTTTTGCCACATGACCTTTAAGTCCACAAATTTGGCATTCGTGGCACTTCACATTAGCATGATGATGTATACCACATCGGTTGCACAAGGGTGAAGTTCCGTTGTATGGCTTCCTAGCACGGGGTTTAGCTGGTTGGTTGGGGGCGGCTTGACCATTGTGAGCGACCATGGCGAAGTTCTGAGAAGCCTTTTGCTTCTTTGACCACTCAAGGGATCCAGTCTGCTCATCCATGGTCTTTGATTCCTCTAGCGGTTTCTTGTCACCCTTTCGGAAAAGCTTACGTTTCCTGATCTGAGATTCAGTCAACGTTGCAGATAGCTCAATGGCCTGCCTAACCGTAGTGGGGTTACTACCAGTAACAATGTCTTGAACTATGTCAGGGAGACCATCAATGTACTTTTCGATCGCCTTATCCAAAGGCGTAACCATGGTAGGGCACAACAGGCTCAGCTCCTCATATCGATCAGTGTATGCTCGATGTTCGCCGCTGTCTTGCTTAAGATCATCGAATTCCCTTTCCAAGGCCCTGATCTCGTGACGAGGACAGAATTCCTTCATCATCAGTGCTCTAAGTTCTTCCCATGTTTGGGCCAGTGCCACTTCAGCACCCCTATCTCTCACCACACCGTTCCACCATGTCAAGGCTCGTTTCTCAAAGACACTAGATGCGAAATCTACCTTTCGCTCATTTGGACATTGTACATGCCTGAAGGTGCTCTCTAGACTCTCGAACCATTGCAGAAGTGCTGTCGCTCCTTGAGACCCAGAAAACTTTGATGGCTTGGCCGAGTTGAACGTCTTGAAGCTGCAGAGAGCATTATTGTTGTTGATAGCTTGGTAACATTGAGCAATGACGTTCGGGATTGCAGCAGTCATTTGCTGTGTAATGACAGCTGCCAGCTCGTCAACAGATACAGGATTTTCGCGTCGTGGAGGCATTCTAAAAGAGAAGAACATGAAAGGAAATGAGTGAGAGAATTAGACGAAAAGAATGAGATGAACAAATCTGATGAAAGCAAGGGTAGTGGTCATTTGTTTGTTACTACAAAGCAACAAACGACACACAGTGATTTATCAAAGTAAATAGGTCAAAAATAATGTATCGCGAAGACATGCTCGCCTATAAGTGAACACTCATCCCAAGAATTCCCAGGTAAGCACAACTGGTCTCGCGTCTGATGAGATGTATACGAAGTGCTTGCCTAGACAGAAAACCCAGAATACAGGCATTCACCCTTCCAGTTTGCACGTGTTCACATTATTTAAAACCCAAAACCTTGATGAGATTTTGAAAACTCATATGGGTTCAAAACCATATAACAGAGAGTTCAAAACCTTACAATAGAGGGTTCAAAACCTAGTAATCAATCATCCTAGAACAGATGATTAGTTTTCAAAGCGGTTTTGAAATTTATGTTCTTGTTGTGGTCGTCGCCTAAGGATAGGTGACGGTATTGTTTTATGACTAAACGCAAGTAAACTCGCGTTAGGGTCCTAGAAAGTTATAGACTAGGTCAAAGCATTACTAATAACCTAATTCCCTATAACCATTGGCTCTGATACCATCTTTTCTGTCACACCCCGACCACGTGGAACATACAAAACGTGGCGGAAACGTCGGGGAGTGTTGTAACAGAATTAATTGTTTCAAATCCATGGCAATTGAAGTTTCGTTTTATTGATTAAAAGTGTTACAATGTCTTAACAAACAAGGAAATACAACATAATTAACTAGTCTTGTATCTTTTATTGTCACTAAAACCCAAGTCTGCCTATGTGTATCTTGATCATCTTATGCAACAGTTCCTGAAAAACACATGTGAAAATATGGTACGTCAGCATAAAAATGCCGGTGAGATACATAGGTTTTGTGAAAATAGGTTTCATGACTTATGTTTGAGAAAATGTTTAGTCATGAACCTTGTTATTTGCTTTGTTTTGTAAATCATTTGAAAATCGATAAGATCAGATGATATGTATAAATAAAAGAATAATGAATGGTTAGATGAATAACCATGTAGACTGAGTTTGTATAAGATAAGTTGTTTGTAAAATAATGTCTTGTGAAAAGTATGTTATTTGTATAAAATGTTCTATGTCTCAAACTGAAATGATTCAAATAACGTTACGACATGTAATACCATACAAACACTTATATATAGGAAGTACCAGCGGCGTATCCACCATGCTTGTATCATATTACACACGCATCGTTACTTAATCACTTAATCAAACCAAACCAAACAATGTAAAATGTTCATGTCAAGATGTAAATCATGTCAAAATGTCTATGTCAAATATCCATGTCAAATGTCTATGTCAAATATCCATGTCAAATGTCTATGTCAAATATCCATGTCAAATGTCTATGTCAAATATGTCATGTATGGTAAGTGAAAGGTCTCAACTAAACCATATGCACAAAAACAAAGTATTGAAGTAAAACTTGGTTTAAATCAAAGTTATGTTTTGTGGGAAATGCATGATCAAATGTCAATCATGTTAAAATGTCTATGCCGAAATGTCTATGTCAAATCAATTGTCAAATGTATTGGGTAATATGTCAAAGTGTTCATATACTGGATGAGCATATGCAACAAAATGTAATGTAAAACAATGTACTAAGTATGCTAAGTTAACATACAAAGCAGAAAAGTCATGTAAATCAATGTACTAATAGTGTACTAATGAACATAACCAGTATATGATGTGAAAACAGGAAAGCACGAAAGTAACAAGTAGGCACATGTGTTCCACCCCAAAACAGTTTGGAAAACAGTAAAAGAGGGGTCTATGTACTCACTTGAGATTGCTCAGTAGTCCTTGAGTAACAACCAAACAATGCTAGAGATCACGGAAATCAAACGGCACCTAATATAGGTAACTATGTTAATTAACCGGACCTAAATCGGAAGATTGGGTAGCATTAGGGTTTGTAAACCAAATGAGTGTAGGAACTCTTATGATATGGTTTAACAAAGCCTTCATACTAAATGAAACTTAACCCAAGTGTCTACGACCCATTACGACCCGTTTAGGAAGCTTATGCTACTTTAACGTGTCGTTCGCGTGAAACGCGTTCGGACCGCCTAACTAGTCCTATGACAAGTGTTATATGCCTAAACATGTTACATAATCAGTTATGTGACAAAAGTTTAGGTTACATATGATTAATTACCAATTATACATGAAAAGGGTATTCTGGTAATTTACCTAAGGCATATAAACTACCTATCATACAACTACTTAAACGATGTGACCATAGGGTATAACCTCGGAAGGTTATTCCCTACCTACTATGGTCACCTAATGTGTTTGGTCGGATCCTAATGATCGACCAAATGGGTCGAGTTCGAAGGTATAGGCGATTTATTAGATCGCCTACCCTACGACTCTAGACAACGTGGTAATCAGTGGGCATAGTCCCAAAGGACTATGACCAACGTGATTACACTCACGTTGCGAAGTTCAAACGAACTTCGCATTGACCATTACTGGTCAACGCTGAAAGTCAAACAAAGTTTGACTTTCTGACTCGAAAAGCAGTAAAATAAGGAAAAGAACGAAAGAATACTTACCCAGGGTCCCCGAATGCTAATCCCGACTTCAAGAACTCAGGTATGAAACAATGGTTTCAACTTAGAGCTCTCAAAAATCAGAATTCTTGTAAGTTTTGCATTGGGGTGTTGGGGTATTTATAGTATTCGGTCCACCGTTGAGATCGTTTCTTGGAAAAGGGGAAACGATCATGGCCGTACATGTGTTGGAACCTTATGGTGACTAAAATATGATCTTATCAGCTGACTAAGCATTTTAGAACATGTGGTTGAGGTTGTAACAGCTGCAGCCTGCTGTTTAGAAACTCTGAATCTGGTCAGCAGACCCCTAGCGCACCGCTACGCTTAAAGTGTAGCGCACCGCTAGGCACTATTTCGGCAGAATTACACTTTTGGTCCCTGAACTGTATTTAGGCCATTTTCGACACGTTTAAGGCCCGTTAACCCCATTTCAAAGCTCTAAAATGAAGTTAAAGTATAGGGAACTTAAAATGTGTTCAAAAATATCTCGGATGTCGGTTCGTTTGGCCGTACGAACGCGATGTTCGCTTAATTACGACGGAATGCGCATAAGCGCGAAAAACGAACCAAATGACGAAACGAATGGATTTTTCTTAAAGCGAACACTCAAATATAATATAGTCATGCTTATATAAATTTTTGGATGTCCGGATGTATTCAGAACGTAAGTTATGCGTAAAAATGCAAACTTGTGCACTTTTTGACACTTTTAGTCCCTGAATGACCCAAAAGTTTATTTTAGCACACCGAACCCCTCAAAGCCTATTTCTAAGCTATGTAAAGGATATTTGTGGTATGTTTAACTTATGGTCATGCTCCAGAAGGTCTGTTACAGTTCAAATTGGCATACTTTCGCAGTTTGTCAACTTTAGTCCCTGTAAGCGATTAAACTTTGATTTCACCACACCAAACCTTCCAAAACTTATATCTAAGTTATGTAAAGGTTATTTAAGGTATGTTAAGCCTATTTCACTATTCCGGAGTGTTCGTTGGATTAAACTGGTTATATCTACACATCAGAGCGCGTATAACCCTCCAGAAAGCGATTTAAAGCTTGAAATCGAACAGGAATTGATATGTGTAAACGATACACATATTTTTACAAATCCCAAGTATGAAATACTATATTTCATTGGTTTGGCATTTGTCTGATGGTTGGAGTGACACGGGTGTTACACATCTGCATCAAATCTCCACCCAAACAGCTGTTGTAACTTCTGCTGTATCAACTACTGCTGGTACTTCAGTGGTTTAAACATCTGTTCTCACTTCAACACACACTACTTCAACACACACCACAACCACTACTTTACCACCACCACTGTCACCACCAAAAACAATCTCACCACCACTTTCACCTGCTGACAAAAAGCAGAAGACAACAGGTGTTATAACATCTGTTGTAAAGAAAACAGTGGTTGAGACACCAGTTGTCTCAACAGCTGTTAGTCAAACACAAACCACTGCCATACAATCTACCACCACTGATCCACCCAAAACATCATCTGCCTCTTCTAAAACAAAAAGGAGAAGGATTTACATATCAGATGATGATTCACCTTCACCACCATCAACATCCTCACAATCTCTGTCACTTGTCACAATTCCTAAACCCATACCTCTCTCTTCAGCTCAAACTTTAAAGCCATTACCTCCTACTGGTGTCTCATTTCCTCTGGAACTCATTGCAGTCAGGGAAGAAATCAAATCCTTCTACTATGAGGATGACCCAGTTAAAAGGAGTTTGCCATCAGTTGTAGGATATCCCAGGCCTAACAATATTGAAGAATACTTGAAACTCAAGGCCAAGTAAGTAGAGGATATTGCAATAAAAAACAGAAGAGGGAAATCTGATAGAGAATTTCACCAAAACTATCAGTTCCTACTCTCACAGGTCAATGCTATGGAGCGATTTGCTAAAAATGTATGTCAGCAAATTTCAGAAAGGGCAGATGAGTCCTTGAGAAAAGACGACATTGAGAGTATCATGACCTACAAGAAATACAAGGGGGAGAAATACATGTACAAAAACTGGACCATTCCTGAGCTTGAAAAAGAAGTAGCCAGGATTCAAGAAATGATCAAATATAAGGTCAAGCAGACTCCCCCTGAAAAATTCAAACAATTTGAAGCTGAGAAGGCATTAATGTTGAAGAGAATGAAAGAGGAGCTGATAGCAACTGATTATGGGTCGAAGAATTCTGTGTCAAAGTGGGGAGAAGATAGGGTCAGGGCTACCTACAAGAAGTTAGAGGAACTTAGAAAGAAAGATCCAAAAGTTCCACAAAAGCCTGACTACTCTAAAGCAGAGGTCTCAAAAAGACCACCAAAGCTGCAAGCTAAAAGAACTACTGCTCCAGCTGGTGCTGCCATCTACAAAAGAAGGAGCCAAAACCAGTCGAGTACTGAAACAATTCAAGATCTAATAGCTGGTGATGCTATTGTAAAGGCAGGCATGAAATTAATGACAAAAGAAGATCTTGAATTGGAACAATCTGCAAGTGCTGCTCAGCCAGTTATGAATAGGCCAGCCTCACCAAATACCTCTGCAAATAAACATCTCCCAAGAAACCCACCAGGCTCAAAAATACAAAAGTGGGAAACTGACAAATAGACCTGCGTATTGACTATGCTCAGGTCTGGTGGAGAAGTGGAGAAAATATCAAGGGAACAAGCTCTTGGCCTGAGTCTTGAAGATTTGCAGGATCTCCTTGATCTTCCACTTAGCAGGGATGATGAAGACACAGATGCCCTAGACTTTGAACTACAATTTAAAGGTCAGATAACGGAACTGTTGATGAGGCAATAAATGTCCACAATAATGAAGAGTTTTGGCATTATCTGTTCCAGGGGGAGATTGTTGGGATTGAACCCTATCAGAGGAACAGATAATTAAAGCCAAAACTGGATCAGAGCAGTGGATCCAGAATAAGCAGATGTTTACATACAAGTCTCTCCCCTTGAAAGTGGTTTCAACATCTGCTGACCTCCTATCTGCTGATCTTGCAAACTGCTGACCTACAACTGCTGCTCAAGTAAAGAACTGATGCAAGACTAAAGCCCTGCTGATTCAATCTACTGCCTTGAGTCAAGCACTGTTGATCCGGACAAGTACTGCTGGGTTCACAGCAGTGGAAGGTTGCAGCAGCTGATCTATAGTCTGTTTTGTATTGTAATGTAATAGCAGTAGTTAACATAGCAGTGTTTGTATAGATCAGAGGTTAGAGTTTGTTAGGAGGTTAGATGTCACTTTCATGGTGACGTCAGCTAAGATGCTCAGGGGTTTGCAAGTGCCTATAAATAGTTCAGTACTTTGTACTGTTCTATTAGCTCTTTTGCATCATCGTCTTCTTTGCACGAACAAACAACTGAGCTCTGGCTGAGGGGGAGTTTGCATTCATTCATCAATCATTGTAATCGTTATTGAAATAAATTCAATCTTCCGATTCATTGTGAAAAGATGTTTGATTAAAGTATTACTCTCGTTTGATTGTATGCAAAGTTTGTTTTCATTATAATTCCGCTGCACACTCATCCATTTTCATTTTAAATTACAAACACAAAATATAATCAGAAACAAACTCAGATCCAACACCTAGTCCTTGGATAATACTTTCTGCAAATTCTTGAAGCATAGCATAAACCCTCAGCATGCAGATGAAACAATAAAATTGATAGTCGCTGCTGTTGTTGCTAAAAGATCCTCTAAAGGGGACATACCGTAAAGTCGAAGCTGGTATCTCTCTGCGTATACGGAAGTATCGACCTGAGATCCCTCGGCCCTCGCATTACCTAATTTATGTACATATATCATTGTAGTATACTCACCTGTAAGACTCAATATTGGGATTCTGGATAAGGGAGTATATTCAAGAGGTGGGACACATGAATGAGCTAAGTTCATAAAACATCTAAATCGTATCCTGAGTAAATTGAAATTTGTGTGAGAATTTAAGATGGATCAGTATATCGACAATCGAGGTGAATTGTTTAAGTCTGAGTATGAAATGAAGCTTAACGGTACTTGTAATTTGTCTAAAAGCTGATATGATTCCCTGACACGCTCGCCAAAAATATGTTTGTAAATAGTTTACTTTGTTTACTTTCTGCAATTTAAGTTTTCTGCATTTCATTTCTTAGTTTAGAACACTTTATAAAATCCAAAAAGATTTTATTTCTGCTTTATTTTTTACAAACCAAAGTGGAGAGTTGATTGTTGGATTCTCAGATGATTGAAGCAGATGCAGGAGATTCTGGACTGAAGAATGAGGAGAGCTTATCTTGATAAAGCTTGATTTATTGAAAAGTCAAAAACAAGTTCATTAACTTGATACTTGTTATTTTCAGAAAATGTGTAAAATGTTTTTTAAAATCAGTTTGATTCGTCAAATGATCAACCAAGGTCATTAAATTGAACTTGGTAGATTAATCGAGTGATCAGGGTCATTAACTTGGACCTGAATACTTGAGTGGATTTCTAAAACTGTTTGAGTTTGTGATTTATTGTTAAAAAGATAGTTTGTAATGATTGATGTTTGAGAAATAGGTTTTGGACTTCATTATTTCCACGGGAGCTAATTGTCAAAGCTTGAACCAGATCAAGACCTCAGATTCTAGCATATTGAGAGGGGGAGTCTGTGAAAGGGGGAGTCTGGATCAACAGTCAAAGGGGAAGTCTGAAGATGGAGCTAGGAAGTGAACCTGAACCTGTGAAGATAGAATGCTTATGATGAGAAGACAGAGAGTTGGAGAAAAGACCAAGACTGAAGACTCAGAGCTGAAGACTTCGTCAACATCCAAGGGGGAGTTTGTTGATGCACGGAATGTCTATTGACTACGTCTACATCATGTCTTAGGTCAAGATAGGTCAACATAGGGTCTTGAAAGTTAAAATTAGGGTTTTAATGATGTATTTCGCTTATATGTACATGTTAGATAGGTTTCGCTCATGAGTCAAGGGATTTCGCTTATAAGGACTTTAGGGTTTCGCTTATGTGTTCATTAGGGGGTTTCGCTCATATGACATGTCATAAGAGCGAAATCTGCTGGGCTATATATAGTCATCATAAGCGAAATTAGGTCATTCATTCAGGACATTGGAGCGAAACCTTGTCATTGCTTGTGTAACAAAACTCTGTCAAATTTGAATCAGAAAGCAATAAAAGAGAAGGAATTGAATAGGAAAAGCTGTGTAACTTCATTTACGTTGATTCCGCCTTCGTATGTGAAAATGAACGTTCTCAACTGACTGTTTAGGGTCGGAACACGGTCCAACACTTAGGCAAACATGGCCTTTGATTGTCAAGAACTCTTACGATCAATCTTGGATCCCGAGACGACTCACACACTCTACGATGGACGATGGTGGTGGATGATGGTGTTGTGATGGTGGTGGGTGGTGGGTGAAGTGTGAGAGAGGTGGTGTGCCAAGGGATGGTTTGCAAATGAGCCAAGCACCCCTATTTATAGGCTGAACAGAGACTCGGGCACGGCCTCGTGTCCATTGGGCACGACCCCGTGTCCACCTTCCTTCTCTTTCTTCATTAATTGCAGTTTGTCTGCATTAGTTAACCACGCCCCCGTGTTCGTTGGGCACACCCCTGTGTGCAGAAGCGTATATGTACTATCAAGATTTCCCCAGATTCTGCGAATCTTAGAGTTGACCACGGCTCTGTGTCCGCTGGGCACGCCCTCGTGGTGGGTGATAGAAGCTTCTACAGCTTTGTCTTTTCTGCAATCACTTGGGCACGCCCCCGTGCTCATTGAGCACGGGGCGTGTTCAGCCTTCTGTTCTCTTGTTTTGCTTGGGAAGATGCTGTCGGGGAGGTCGGGCATGCCACGTTTTTTCCTTTTCTTGTATTTATGTTAGATTTAGCCACAATTGATGTAATTTATATGTTGCATTTTGCACACATCAAATACCCCCACACTTGAATCTTTGTTTGTCCTCAAGCAAAACTCTTTATTTTGTGGCTTTACACTCCCAAATGGAATGGGTAGAAGAGAATGTTTTTTTGGGCTTGTCATAGAGTGTCGAGATTTCCAAGATTCTTTATTTAGTTTTATTTTTATTTATTTGCAATCCTATTCGTCATGATTTATTGAAAACATTCCATAAGATAAATTACTTATTAGGGCATAACATGCCTTTTTAAAATTCCACTTATATACAAGTTCACATACCTCACGGGGACCACTCAACACTCGGCCGAAGATGTATTTTAGTGGATCGCTCGAGAGCGGCATGGAACTTACTCCTACCATAAGCTTGCCAAGCAATCAATCCTCCTCCTTTTTAACTATATACCTTTGTAAATATCAAGAGGACTTTTGGGTGAAGGGTTAGGCTTGGGTTAAAGGTAGGTGGTTGGGTTAGTGGTTAGTAAAAGGGCGAAAGGCGTAAAAAGCGTCGGTTTTCGTAAGACTTTCTATTTTTTTATGAAGTCATTTATTCAAACAAAGTTATTTTTGATAAACTTGTTTGTTTATTTTTCTTTTGCTTCATCATCATCATCATCATCATCATCATCATCATCATCATCATCATCATCATCATCATCATCATCATTATTATTATTATTATTTTTTGAAAGTCATAAGAAAAACCGAGCTTGTTACTAAAACAAAAGGGTTAAAAATAAAAAGGGTTTTGGTGGGTGAAAGGGTGTTTGTTTTGGGTTATGAAATGAAAAGGTTTAGACTCAAAGGGGTTAACTAGGGGGATTTTGGGTAGGTGGTAAAAAAAAATAATGGTGTAGAAATAAAAAAGGGTTAGTCCTAATGCCTCCGTCATTTACTTACTCGGGTTTAAGTTGGTAAGGACCGGAAATGTATCGTCGTGTCAAGTTCTAGAGTTGTAAAACCAAGCGGCTATTCACACAAGAAACGAAAAATGAGCATTTAGTTTACACATATGTATTTGTATGCTCAATAAAGGCTCAAAACTCACTTTTTGTGGGAATGGGTTTTTTATGTGATTAAGTATATATAATTAAATTTTCAGTAGGTTTGTCATGCCTTTTCATAATTTTCTTATGTTGGTTCTTTTTATCACGACGCTATCGGTTGTAAATTTGTAAAAATATAACCTTTTTAGAACTTGAAATTCCCAAATTAAACCTAAACAAGTAAAGAAAATGAAAAAAAATTGAAAAAATTTGGGGTGATTAGCGGTTCCAATAGAGTTTTGTGTAAGGCTTGTATTTAGGACTTGCAAGATTCAAGGTTTTAGCACCCCCCCACACTTAAATTACACATTGTCCTCAATGTGTCCCAAAAATAAGTTTTTAGGTTGATTGAATGTGTAAAAAGGTGTGAAAAAACAAAATTTTATGTTACTGGGTGTCTAGACACTGCCCCGTGTTCAGATTTCCAGTAACAAAAATTGTCAAAAAGAAACAGAAGCCTGGGCATGGGGGCGTGTTCAGTGAGCACGCCCCGTGTCCAGTTACCTGAACTGAGCACGCCCCAACACGGCCCGTGCTGAACTTGCTGTAATGAAGAAAAATTTGTCGGGTGGCCCTGTTTTCGTGCATGGGGTGCTGGTTCAAGTTTCCCTTGTTATCCTTCACCATCCCGAGTGTGTTTTATCCATTACAACATCATCCAAACACCAATTTAACTAAAACCATCATTCAATAAAATTAACACATTACATAAGATCCTAGAAAATTTAAAGACAAGGCAGGAAAATAAAAAGCTTAAAGGTCCTAAGATAGACGGGTCAAATGGTACACAAAATCATCCTAAGGAGTTCTACTTTTAACAAAATTTCCGGAAATAATTTTCCGGTTTACAGGATTTGTAGAACTTTGGACCGAGGGATATTCCATAGATGTTTATTAAAGCCACTCTTCTATTTCCCTTGGGAGAAAGAAGGCGGGGTCGTTTTCTTCAACATCTTGTGGAGGGGTAGTGACACCAACAGGAACCCCTTGTAGTACGTCCCAAGGGGGCTCCGGATGTATGGCGTACCATTCGGCCGGTATGATGACTTCGGGAACCACATTCCATGCCCTTTGGGTAATGATTGGAACCAAAGGAGGAGAGGCGAGAATGTTCAACCTTTAGTGCAAAAGGTTGACCTCTCGAAGACATCCCTCTAGTCCCACCGTCAAATGATTGATACGGTCGACCAATGCTTCTTCCACTCCCGTCATCTCATCAATGGCTTCTCTTAAGGCGTAAACATAGTTTACAAGAGAATCTTCAACCGTTGATGACCTTCTTCCTTGTCGGTTGTTCCTAGAGTGCGATGAAGATGTTCCGCTAGTTCTGCTTGCCATCCTGAGAAAACATACCGAAAAGAGCTCAATTTTATGTAAACAGCACCTCGGACACGGGCCCGTGCTCAATGAGCATGGCCCCGTGTTCAGATATCTGTAGATTTTTGGAATAAGGAATCTTGGTGTTTTAATTTGTTTTCATGATTTTTAAAATGTTTTTTAGCAGAAACAACTTAAAACATTGTTGTAGAACTTATTTTTAACAAGATTCCTTGAATAAAAATCTAACAAACATCTCAATAAGGCTTGGAATTATGGAGATTTCAAGCTCTAATGGAGGTGTCAAGAGAAATTGAAGAATAAGGTCATGGATAAAAGTGGAAAAGACAAGATGGTTGTTGGGAACCTTCTTTAGAATATACCTAGGATGGTATGTGGGAAGATCCACCAGATCTTTGTCTTTGGAGTGGTCCATATGTGCAGGAATCTTGCTGCATTTATAGAAAATGATAGCACGCTGCACACGGCCCCGTTTGCAGATGAAATCCTGACACACTTTGTCCGTATTCTGACACGAAATCAGACGAGAATCTTTGGGTGAACACGGGGGTGTGCTGACCTGGACACGGCCCCGTGTCTAGAGGCTGTTTTATGGAGTTTCTTCTATTCCTAAGGAATTCATCCGGATCGGGCGGTTCCTTACTGGATGGAACAACCCCAAAGTGCCTAAGATACCTTAATTGCTATAGATTAAGACGAGAATGCAAGAGGTTGTCGGTGAGGGTGATTCCTATGCTAAATGTAGGTGGACAAGTCCAACCCTTTCCCGGGCTCTGGTTAAAGAAGGTGTATGCCGAATCGCTCAGGTCTATGTATGCATTGAACGAAGTCGATGGGGAGTCCTTCACGGCACAATCGACACAGGGACGACTATCGCTCAAGTCCTCGCTAGAGTTAGAGGTATCATTGGGAACAATGAAGTTGTTTTTATTTGAATGCGATCCCAACAATTCTTCTTGGTTATCATCTTGAGATAAATTATTGAAATCCATCCATAGTTCTTTTAACCAATTAAGAATTAGATCTTCCATTTGAAATAGTTCATCCTGAAGCATTTCTCCTAGAAGATCCGGTTGAGAGCATTCGAGGGAGAGATAGGGATTATTTTTACTTTCGCCCCTCTTAAGGCTACAGGAAAACAATGGGTCTATATAGTGGGGCTTATAATTTAGAAAATAACATTCTAATTCTTTATGGGAACCACCACATATTTGACACCACGTACCATAAGAGTGCCGAAAGTAAAAAATATCAGTATTACTCATGTTTGTGTCAGAAGTTACCAACCGTCGGGATCTTACGGTTCTGTTTTCAGTAGCTGAAACTTGGGCACGGGGCGTGTTGAGTGGGCACGACCCCGTGTTCAGCTTACTGTCTGACTTAAAACAGGATTGCCAGTTCCAAAGATTGGGCACGGGGCGTGTTCAGCGGGCACGACCCGTGCTGAGTTCTGCAGAAGCTGAAAAACTAAGAAAATCCTAAAAAAAAAGAAAAATTAGAAAAAAATGATTAGGCCGTTGATTCGTAACTTTCTTAAAATCCTTGTGTCCCCGGCAACGGCGCCAAAAACTTGATGCGCGTGTGGTGTGATATATATTTAAGTATATTTTAACCCCTTTTTACACGTTAGCCAAGTTTTAAATTTATAAAACACGATATTTTACTAACACCAGACACACATATGGGCAAGTGCACCCATCGTGAGCGTAGTATAGTGTTGGCAAGATACCGAAGTCGTCCAAGGACACAAGAGCTTTTAGTACCGGTTTATCCTCAACGTCTAATCAAATCAAAAGTTAGAAAAAAGGTTTGTAAACTAGAAAAATAAAAACTAACTAAAATGCTGAAAAATAAAAATAAAAATAAAAACAGATAGACAAGATGAATCACTTTGATCCGACTCGTGTTTAGTGTAACCTTTGATTATTTCCGCACTTTTGCACTTTTTAAGAGATTCTCTTAGTTATTGTAGTAGGCCCCTCTTTTGAAGGTGACGTTACCCTCAACCCAGTAGTTTGAGTCAGCAAGGATACAATCCTAAAGGGTCGGATTATTGAAAGATAATCAATTAATTTATTAATGCATATTGACGTGATGTCGTGGTCACAATCAAATTTAATCCAAATACTACTAGATAGCTAGCGGTAAGTGGGTATCGAACACAGGGAGTTTGTGGAATATGTGTTATTTAGAAGTATATCTAAGTGAACTAAATTATACTAATTGCAATAAAAGTAAATTCAAAGAGTTGGATAGTTTGATTGATTTTTAAGAACTAAGATTACTATTCTAATTGTCAAATGAAAGTTTGGTTTGTAAACAGTTTAGGAACAATTGACCATCCTAGGTTTCCGGTTTGCTTTGACATTCATGTTAACATTCAACTAGAAAGAACCACATAGACATGGTTCATGTGTTGTTAATTGTCGTGATGAAAGGGAACTAAGTACTCGGATTCCAAGAACGCGAGGTTGTAACCCGATGACCAATTAATCAATACCCAATCCTAATCCCGCCCATGATATCTCGATTGCCAACGGAACCAAGAACGTATGGTTTAGACTAAGATTAACATACAAATTAACAATTTACGAACAAGCAAACAACACACCATAATAAACAAACAAAAATTGCAAGTCTATTATTCTAGAAATAAGAATCAAAACACAAATGTCTTAGACAAACCTTCAATCTAGGATGATCACCATAAGTTTAGCCACTCATGACTTGGACAATCATCATCACATGCATATCAATGTTCATAGGAATTAAAAACACTAACAAGATGTTTAGAAATTGTTTTGAAGCTCTCAAGAACACCCAAAAATCGCCCCTAGACTGCTGGTAACCGAATGGGATTGATTGGCATTGAAAAGACATAATAAAACATCATAAAATAAGGCAGTTACACATTTCTCGCTGGCCTCCACCGTAAGATACGGTGGCCACCATAGCTTACGGTGGCTTGGAATGGCTTACGGTGGGTCTCTACTGCCTTACGGTGGAAGAAAAATGCTGGGGGGCTACCGTAATTTACGGTAGCTATCGTAAGTTACGGTAGCCTTCGTAAGTTACGGTAGCCTTCAGCACACAATTTTGTTTTCTTCATAACTTTTTCGTTTCAACTCCGTTTTCTTCACCGTTTTCGCCTATGTTCTCGTAATTTCATCCTCTATAATGCTATCCTCTTAATTCTTCAATTCCAATAATTGAGTTTTTTCATTTATTCTCCGTCTTTCAATCTCCAATCCATTCGGTCTATTCGAAGCTTTATTTCCCCAGTTTTAGGCCCCAAATGTACCCGAAACACAAGCAACCGTAGTTATCTAATTCTAGACAATTACGTGATCAAATACGGGATTAACTCCTTTAACACACTTAAGGGTTGTCCTACGGACCACCCGTCACATCCCCACACTTAACCGTTGCTTGCCCCAAGCAACCCATCAAAAACCATTTTCAAGTGCACAAGTGATCAACATAAATCAAGCGTAAACATGTTATCCTTTTACTAACCCTTTCCTACCACCCCGAACAACACACCCCTCACTATATCTCTCCTCTCCGCAACAAGTAAGCACTAGAAAAGATAGCTAGACACACAAAAGGCAACCGGGTGATTTCACAACTATATGCTTGTACCTAAATCAGTCCTCCTCCTCAAAAGTGCCAAACATGAATGCAAATCAAAGGGGCTTTAAGGTTGTAACGTGGCTAGGTGTACGGGTAAGAAATGGAATATATATGTAGTAGCGAAGGACTTAACCCGGTCTTTTATTACACAATGAAACAAACAATAAACAAGACATAAACTACTATATACAAGATAACTCAAACATTACTTTTTTTCTTTTTTTTTCTTCTTTTTCTCACTTTTTTTATATATTATTTTTTTTCTTTTTCATTGCTTTTTCACTTTTTTTTTTAACATAGAAAACATAAAGAACGATTGACATAACATATCTACACACACTATAACAACTACTAACACTATAAGATCGGGTTAAATCGGGTAAATTTTTGGGGAACTAGCTAAGGGGTAACAAATGATCGGCTTTAGGCACAAAATGGGCAACTAAATGTCCAACCCCCCCCCCTCTCACTACCAAGCTCATATATATAATTAATGAGGTCCAACCCCCCCAAATCCCACACTCGCACACACTATGACGAGGCTTTCCTAAATGCCCTTATCCTTTCTACATTCATGCTCAACTAAGGCCTCGAACCGTATTCAAGCACAAGTTCTAATGCACCCCCACCCGTTGCCACTCTCATTAAAGACAAGCATTATTTATATACAAGTGTGGCTTCAACTCTCACCAAGAACAAAGGGTATTAAGGGTTGCCGGTGTGTCACTTGGGGTTAGTCCAAGGTGTTCAAATTCTCACAATGTTTTGCTTGATTTAAAAATTTTTAAAACCTCAAAATTTCCCCCCATCCCCACACTTGGGATACATTGACCCCAATGTATGGCTTTGGGAAGACTTGAACGCTAAACCCTTCAACATCAACCAAAAGCTCATAATCTCAAACCACAAATTTCTTTTTGTTCTTTTTCATTTTTTAACAAACAAACTAACTACTAATATTTCAAAACTAAAGAACACAACAAGATTAAGGAAAGAGTACATTGACCTGGTGAAGTTTGACACAACAGATGTTGTAGATAATTCGACTTCCTATCACCACCTTCACACAAATATCCGCACATCTTCCCCACACTTGAATGTCGCCATGGCCCTGAAACATAGAAAAATAAAAACAACAAAATCAATATAAAACCCCGGGTTGCCTCCCGAGCAGCGCTAAGTTTCGAGTCTTCAGCCAGACCGTGCCACCCCCATTTATGGTGGCTCAAAGAATCGGTTCCTATCACCTCCCCCACTATAGCTTGTCATTGGTTGAAATGCATCCAGCAAATGTCCATTCGGTGGATAATCAACTACATACCTGCTCGAACCCTCATACTTCTTTTCACACCCCGGTGGTTTGTTTGTTTTTATTCTTTGATGCACACTTTTCATAAGGTCACTAGACTTTCTACCCTTCTCTTCAATAGATTCATAACTAATCTCCCTAGTATGAACATAAAAGTACAACTTACGGTTCTTTTCGGTCATAATAATAACCCCGTCTCTACAGTTGATTTGAGCATTTGCTGTATAGAGAAACGGTCGACCTAAAATTACCCTTTGTTGTGATGCCAATTTGGTAGAAACATAATCTAAGACCAGAAAATCCACCGGATAGTTGAATTCTCCCACCCGAATCATGACATTCTTAACCATTCCCCGTGGACGCCTCCAACTCTTATCCGCCAAGCTCACCATGGTGTTTATATCTTCAAGCGGACCAAAATCGTACATGTCATATAGATCACCTGGTAACACACTCATGCTCGCCCCATAATCCAATAATGCATGAGGAATTTTTAGTTTCCCCACTCGGATAGGCATGATTAGCGCTCCATACTCTTTATCATTCTCGACTTCGGCATCTTTTTCCAAACCTGCATTCACTTGATACGAAGAAGTTAGCAATGTTTCATTAAATTCACTATTAGGAACGATACTTACCACATTGATATTAACACTTTTAATGTTTTTGGGGTTTGTCACCATGTCACTTTGTAGTTGGCCTTTTGCTTTCTTCAATATCGCCACATCACTTGCAAGTTGACTCATTTGGGTAGTCAACGACTGAATTGCTTTATCACGGATTTCGTCTTTTTGAATGCGAGCATCATCAAGCTGATTCCTTCGTTGCATCTCAACTTGCATCGCCTTCAACATTTCCATTACATCATTTCCACCCGAAGAGCCTTGACCCGTTTGATATTGCCTTTGAAATCCTTGGTTTCCTTGGAAGTTCGGGTTGGCTTGATTTGACGGATTCCCGTATCTAAAGTTCGGGTGATTTCGTAAACCGGGGTGGTAAGTATTGGAATTCATGTTGTAATTTCTACCACCCCCGCCTTGCCCGTGCACTGCATTCACCTCCTCATATTTCCCTTCCACTCCTTGGCAATTTTCAGCCGCATGCCCTATCTCATTACAAAGCACACAAACATTATAAATTTGAACATTACCATCGTCTACCGCATGCACTTGAGTTCGGGTAATGGTCGGTCGTGCTCTCCTTGATGCTTGAGCTTTTCTTTTTGATGTGATTGCCATTTGCTCCAAAAATTCCCAATCGTCATGCTCGTAGTTTGTACCAAAAGTACCATTGGTGATAGATATTAAATCGCGAGAATCTTCGGCACTTAACCCCTCATGAAAAGCATTCATCAACTCCCATAGCTCTATCCCATGATGAGGGCAATTCTTGATCATCATGTTAAACCGTTCAAATGCCTCATGGAACATCTCACCTTGTTGTTGAAAACTTCTCAACCCTTTCCTAGCATCATTTGTCTTTTGAGCGGTATAAAATTCATCCAAGAAGATTTGTTGCATTTCCGCCCACGTATAGATAGATGCCGAAGGTAAGGTATAGAACCACTTTTTAGCCTTGTCTTCTAGGGATAATTGGAATAACACCAATTTGACATCATCGGCTGAAAATCCTTGACCCCTAATAGTGTTGCAAATCGAATCATAAGCCTCCAAATGGAAATAAGGCTCCTCCGTTGCTAGACCCTTATACTTTGGCAAGCTTTGTAATGAATTGGTTCTCACTTCAAATGTCCTCCCTTGATCATTGTGAGGAATAACTACCGGTGAAGGATTATGAGTGATCACCGGTCTAAAATGTGCTTCTATGCCTCTTGCGTGTTCTCAAAGATGTCTTCTTGGTACACTCAACCGAACTCTTGGGCGTACAGGACCCATTGGTCTTTGAGCTTGCATTCGTGGAGGCACAAATAGTTGTAAAGGTGGTGGTTGAAATCTAGGCCCCACATGAGGTTGTTGAACTTGCCTTTGCACCGGTGGACCTTGTGGTGGCAATTGGTGAGGTATGATTTGTTGTTGAGGAATCCTATCAACACTTGGCATTCCTTGATTTCGACCTTGAACATAAGTAAATTCCCCTTGATCTCCATCACCCCCATACACATATCCTTCTTCCTCGTATCCCTCAAACTCTTCTTCATAACCTTCAAAATACCCATCTCCTCCTATACCCGAAGATTGCAAATAAGGATAAGACGAATATTGCATACCCAGTTGGTTCGGTGGTCTATATGTTGAAGTAGCATGAACAACAGTTGAACCTTATGGTAGGGAATAAGTTGAGGATGATTGACCCGAAGCTGGAAAGAAATGTGAAAATGGTGGAATTATTGAGGAAGGGTTAAAAGTAAGTGCAAGTTCAACTTGGGTAGTAACCGGTGGTGTAGTGGTGTTGGTTGGTATAACATCGTATGGTGAAGTAAATTCGGTAGTGGTGTTAGGCATGGTGGTATTTGGTGAAGGTTGAGTTGATGTTGGTATAAAAGGTGGTGTAAGTTCACCCGTAGTGGGTGGTGGATCCATGTATCTAAGTGGTGTGATTGGTGTAGTTGGTGTTGTTGGTGAACTACCGATTCTGTTTTCCCTTAACAAAATTCTGTTTCTTCTCAAAGTTCGTTCAATTTCCGGATCAAATGCCAATGGTGAAAGCTTGTGAGAGCTCCTAGTACGCATGCACCTGTCAATACCTGCACACTAGCACACCCAGCGTAAACCAGAAAAATAACAAACTTAAAATAACACATGTTGCGCACTACTCCCCGGCAATGGCGCCAAAATTTGACGTGATGTCGTGGTCACAATCAAATTTAATCCAAATACTACTAGATAGCTAGCGGTAAGTGGGTATCGAACACAGGGAGTTTGTGGAATATGTGTTATTTAGAAGTATATCTAAGTGAACTAAATTATACTAATTGCAATAAAAGTAAATTCAAAGAGTTGGATAGTTTGATTGATTTTTAAGAACTAAGATTACTATTCTAATTGTAAAATGAAAGTTTGGTTTGTAAACAGTTTAGGAACAATTGCCCATCCTAGGTTTCCGGTTTGCTTTGACATTCATGTTAACATTCAACTAGAAAGAACCACATAGACATGGTTCATGTGTTGTTACTTGTCGTGATGAAAGGGAACTAAGTACTCGGATTCCAAGAACGCGAGGTTGTTACCCGATGACCAATTAATCAATACCCAATCCTAATGTTGGTGCACTGAATGTCTGTTGACTTTGTCTTATTCAATTCTTGAGTCTAGATAGGTTAAATTAGGGTTTGTGTATAAAAGTATGTTAGTTCGCTTGAAAATTCAAGTGTCACATTCAAGCGAACTCAACAAGGTCTTGTTCGCTTGAAACCATCTAAGTCTTGTTCGCTTGAAACTGAGTTAAGTGTGATCGCTTGAAACAGCCATGCCACTTTCAAGCGAACAGGCCATCACTATATATATGTGTTGATGTGTCATTTGAAACGGACGGTGATCATAACATGTGAGATGAGGTGCTGCTGAATTTTTGTTATAAACATTGTAAAGTCTCGGAAATCGTTAATAGAAAGAAGATTAAAAGGATATATGCTGTTATGACTTTGTATACGTTGATTCCGCCTTCGTATTCAGAGATGAACTACTTTTACTGACATTTAGGAAAAAGCAATCGGTCCAACAAGTGGTATCAGAGCTCAGGACGAGGAGTTCATACCATAGCAGCTTGATTTTATCGGATTTTCTCATTTCTACTTACTTCTTCTTATTTTTTTTATTCGGACATATTTCACGGTTGAAATGGACTAAAATTCTTACATATCAAGCGAAATACGTAGATAACTAATCCTTGAAAGTTTCGAACCAAAACACGGCTTAAAACTGATAAAAAAAACGTTTGATCGCTTGAGTTCGTTTGTAAAAAGATGACGTCATAACTTGTCCGCTTGAAATAAATTGTTTTGTCCGCTTGAAAAGTGCTTTTCAACTTTGTTCGCTTGAAATTAATCAACTTGTTCACTTGAAATCTGCTTGACCGCTTGAAAATGTTTGATCGCTTGAAATCACACCACTTGTTCGCTTGAACGTACCTGATCGCTTGAAATACTTGTGCATTTTCAAGCGAACAGATATAATATTCTAGTTCGCTTGAAAATCTGTGGTAGCTTGAATTAAGTTCGCTTGAACTTATATCACTTGTGGTTGCTTGAAAAATTTGCTATTTTTACTTAAAGCTATTTCGCTTCAAGTGATATTGTGTGAACTTGATATTTTTCAAGATTTCGAAAATTTGTCTAAGTAATTGCTGATTTTGCAGGTACTTTCACGATGGATGATATTTTCTTAAACCCGTTCAGCGATATGTACGCGTTTGCTGGAAATTCCGGAAACGATGATACATCGTCAAGCAATGTGAACGAGAATCCACCGAAAGAAAAGAAAAAGGAAGCTTGGGAATCTGAAAGTGCCTTTGGAACGTTCAATAAACCTCCAAAGCTAATGGCTATCGAGGAATACAGTCGGTGGTCCAGAAAGTTTGAAGATTGGATGATGGCATTTGCATTTCCAAGTTGGAAAAGTCTGAAGAACGGTTATGAAAACGGAAACAAAAATGGTGAAACTCTATCTTCAACTGATGAGATTGAATCGTTTGTAGCTGAGCAAAAATGTGTGGCTTTGTTATTTCAGTCTGTTCGGGAGGACATAATCTCTTTGATCGATTATACGAATGCAAAAGATCTTTGGCAAAAGCTAGAAAAGAAATGTCTAGGAAGTACTGAAATTGTAAAAAGTAAAAAGAAACTTCTTAGGAAAGAGTTTGATATGTTTGGTTGTCTTAAGAATGAGTCAGTTTGTAAAATGATAGAAAGGTTTGGTCATCTGAAGCTGGAATTAGCAAGACATGATATCAACTATTCTGATGAAGAACTTGTTGACAAACTGTTCAATTCATTACCAGACGAGATGGATTGGAGATATTATGCACTGATGTTGAAGAACGCTATTGTTCCTGAAAAGTTGAAACGAGATTTGGTGATTGAGAGACTTGAAAGTCACGAACTAGAATTGAAGAAGACGTACAAAGTCAATCATTCATCTTATCAACAGAATTTGGATCTATATTATCCAAAGAGCATGATGCCAAAAGCAACTTCTCCCAAAACTGCGTTTTCTGTTGAAAATGTGTCGTCAGCAAGCAAAGAAAGTCAAGGTAGCCAAAGCAGTGGAAGTCATAGTGGTTATCACAGTGGATCTTCATCATCTGCAAGTTATTCTGATGCAAAGAATCGTTTTCAATGCAATATCGCAATAGATTTGAAGAATGCTCAGAATTTTGACGAGGAATCGGCCAAACAGCAGATGATATTCCTAGCATCAGTGTTGGAATCGTATGAAGGATTAGTAGCTGGGAAGATAGGCAACACCAATCTGACGAAAGAAGATTATGATCAGATTGATTCTGAGGAAATGGAGCTGATCGATATTCGTTGGGCTATGGCCAGTGCTGTTCGCCGAGCACAACGTTTTATGGAAATTACCGGCAGGAAGACAATTGGTGGTGCATCTACCAAGCTGGGGTTCGATAAGTCCAAAGTGACGTGCTTCAAATGTAAGCAGAAAGGTCACTTTAAACGAGAATGCAGAAACGCTTATGCTGATGAGTCAGAGAATCCTTTCAGATATGATTATTACAAGAAGGCAATATATCATCAGAATAAATCCGAGCCGCCTAGACTGAAGCAGGTTGAAGACAATAGAGAGAAATCTAGAGCTCTTGCGGTGATTTATGATGATGAGGGGTATGATTAGAGCAAAGAAGTGCTACCGGAGGAAGATGCGGTTGGTTACGGGTTTATGGCGAAAAATGAACCTATTCCGTGGAAAGATAATCGAACTGAAGAGCAGAAGTATAAATACAGAAAAATGATTTCGGAAAACAAAATTATTAGACTGTCTGGTATCTATTTGGAAGCAAAGAGAGCAAAAAGATGGGATCCGGACAGGGAATGTTATCTTGATGAGTATGGAAATATTGCGATCGATCACAAAACTCTTGATCTGGAAGCCTTAATCAAGGAGATGAAAGATGAGGATGAGTATTGGCAGAACAAATGGTGGGGAACTCCAACCGAGAAAATGAAAGAGGAAGAGAAGAAAGAAAAAGAAGAGAAAGAGAAAGAAGAGAAAGAGAAAGAAGAGATCGAAAAATCAAAGAAGATTGATACTGGAGTTATCGATACAACGCAGGAGTTGAATGCAGAGAACCTGGGGAAAATGGCTGACAAAGTGCTGGCTGCTAAAGCTGTAACACCTGTGCCTCCACGGCCATCAAACAAATACCAAACCAATGAAATATTATATTTCATACTTGGGATTTGTAAAAATATGTGTATCATTTGCACATATCAATTCTTGTTCAATTTCAAACTCTAAATCGCTTTCTGGAAGGTTATACGCGCACCGATGCGTAAATATAACCAGTTTAATGCAACAAACACTCCGGAATAGTGACATAGGCTTAACATACCTTAAATAACCTTTACATAACTTAGAAATAAGTTTTGAAGGCTTTGGTATGGCAAAATCAAGTTAAATCGCTTACAGGGACTAAAGTTGACAAACTGCGAAAGTATGCCAATTTGAACTGTAACAGACATTCCGGAACATGACCATAAGTTAAACATACCATAAATATCCTTTACATAGCTTAGAAATAATCTTTGAGGTGTTCGGTGTGCTAAAATAAACTTTTGGGTCATTCAGGGACTAAAAGTGTCAAAAAGTGCACAAGTTTGCACTTTCGCGCATAACTTACGTTCTGAATACATCCGGACATCCAAAAATTTATGTAAGCATGACTATATTATGCTTTAGAGTCTGGCTTAAGAAAAATCCATTCGTCGCGTCATTTGGATCGTTTTTCGTGCTTATGCGCATTCCGTCGTAATTAGCCGAACAACGCAACTGTACGGCTAAACGAACCGACATCCGAGATATTTTTGAGAACATTTTAAGTTCCCTTTACTTTAACTTCATTTTAGAGCTTTGAAATGGGGTTAACGGGCCTTAAACACGTCGGAAAAGGCCTTATTACACTACAGGGACCAAATCTGCCATTTTTGAAACTTTCTGTGAAGAAACATTGAATCTGGTCTATACCACCTTTGCACATGGTTTTGGGCAATACTAGGGGTTGTTTTGATGTGCACATGGTTTTGAGAAATACCATGGGCTCACATGGTTTTGTAAAACCATTATCTTGAGGTGTAAGGCCAAGATCAAAGCACGGTTTCCAAGAAACGATCTTAACGGTGGACCTTTTACTATAAATACCCCACCCCCCATGCTTCATAATCACTAGAATTTTGATCTTAGAAACTCTAAGTTGAAACCATTGTTTCATACCTGAGATTCTCGGATCGAAATTAGCATTCGGGGACCCTTCGTAAGTATTCTTTCGTTCTTTTATTGCTTTTCGAGTCTTTCGAGTCTGAAAGTCAAACTTTGTTTGACTTTCTACATTGACCAGTTATGGTCAATGCGAAGTTCGTTTGAACTTCGCAACGTGAGTGTAATCACGTTGGTTATAGTCCCTTGGGACTATGCCTACTGATTACCACGTTGTCTAGGGTCGTAGGGTAAGCGATCTAATAAATCGCTTATACCTCGAACCCGACCCATTTGGTCGATCATTAGGATCCGACCAAATACATTAGGTGACCATAGTAGGTAGGGAATAACCTTCCGAGGTTATACCCTATGGTCACATCGTTTGAGTAGTTGTATGATCGGTAGTTTATATGCCTTAGGTAAATTACCAGAATACCCTTTTCATGTATAATTGGTAATTAAGCATATGTAACCTAAACCTTTGTCACATAACTGATTATGTAACATGTTTAGGCATATTCTACTTGTCATAGGACTAGTTAGGCGGTCCGAACGCGTTTCACGCACACGACGCGTTAAAGTAGCATAAGCTACCTTAATGGGTCGCGATGGGTCGAAAGCACTTAGGTTTGGTTTCATTGTAGTATGTAGGCCTTGTTAAACCATATCATATGAGTTCCAACACTCATTTGGTTTACCAAGCCTCATCCTATCCGATCTCCCGATTTAAGTCCGGTTTATTTATATAGTTTAGATTTGCCGACTGATTCCGTGCTCCCTCAAGCTTTGTTTGGTTGTTGTTCAAGACCTCTAAGCATTCTCAGGCGAGTACATTATTCCCCTATTTTACTGCTTTCAATTGTTTTGGGGTGACTCATATGTGCTAAATGTTTTCGATGTTATAACGATGGTTTCAAAAACGATTAAGATGATTTATACAAAACTAATAACGATTTCATAAAGTGAACAAACTTGTTGGTTGTAGTTACATAACAAATGACATTCATTAGCAATGATCAAGCCGACCAGTATTAGGTTATGGTACCATAGGATCTGACAAGTCCCGTTATTTACTACACCCGTAGTTATGTGTGGGTGTTGTGGGTAGCGACTGAATCTGTAATTTTTAATTTACTCTTTGGTAAGGGTTTATTAATGCGAGATGTTAATCTATCCTTTGGTAAGGGTTTATTAATGCGAATTATTAATCTATCCTTTGGTAAGGGTTTATTAATGCGAGTCAAGAAGGTTTGAATGTTATTAGCGAGACGACCATTTAAGTAGTTTCACGACCTAAAACGAATTTAACGATTGGGTAAACGATTGGTTTTCACACGATGTTTTAACGATTGGGTAAACGATTGGCTTCAAAGCGATATACGGTTGGGTTTTGGTTACATATTACATGATTTACTTTGGGCATGAACATTACTTTGGTGGTTTGGTTTGATTAAGTGATTAAGTAACAATGCGTGTGGAATATGATACAAGCATGGTGGATACGCCGCTGGTACTTCCTATATATAAGTGTTTGTATGGTATTACATATTGTAGCGTTATTTGAATCATTTCAGTTTGAGACATATAACATTTTATACAAGTAACATACTTTTCACAAGACATTTATTTACAAACAACTTATCTTATACAAACTCATTTTACATGGTTATTCATTTAATCATGCATTATTCTCTTATTTATACATATCACCTAAACTTATTATTTTTCAAATGATTTACAAAGACAAAGCAAATTACAAGGTTCATGACTAAACATTTTCTTAAACAGAAGTCATGAATCTTATTTTCACAAAACCTATGTACTCGCCAGCATTTCTTTGCTGACCTCGTTTTCACATATGTTTCAGGTATTGTTGAATGATATCGATTGATAAGATGCATGCTCACATAGGATTGGACGAGGCCTTAGTGACTCAATAACAATGATAGACTATGTTTAAATTGTGTATTTAGAATTTCCAGACGATGTAAATATTCAATGTTCAATAAAACGAAACTTCAATTGTCATGGATTTGAAACAATTAATTCTGTTACAACACTCCCCGATGTTTCCGCCACGTTTTGTATGTTCTACGTGGTCGGGGTGTGACAAAAGCACTTGAGGTAGACTCTAACTCCGTGTCTGAGTCAAAAGGCCAGGTCAGTTCAAACTCGTCAACAAATGCGTCAAGTAAAAAGATCGAAGGAAATGCTGATTGCAAAAATTGCAACAAAGAGTGCAAATTTTGTAATACTGTCACGTATCTCAACGGTGAGAAAATTAAAGATCTGACAGCAAAGGTCAGAAGCGTTGAGAATCAGATTCTTGGTCGTGACAAAACAGTTAAAGCTTCAACTGAACGGATAAGAGAATTAACTAGCCAAATTGAAAATGATAAAATTGATCATGACAAAATTAAACAAGAAAATGAAAAGTTAATTCTTGAAAACCGTCAGATTTCTGAAAAAATTGAAAAACTCAAAAGCACAATGAAAGATTGTGATGATCGAAATGGTAAAACTTTTAAAGAAAATGAACATCTAAAAGCAGTGCTTAGAGTCAAAGAAGAATCAATCAACCAACAACTGGATGAAATCGCTAAACTGAAACTTAAATTTCAAGAGGCTGAAATTGAAAATGAGCGAATCCAGTTGAAGCTTAACAGTTACAGCTCCGCAAGCTTTGTTTTGCAACACATTATTCCTAAACCCATCGGGAAAGACAAAGCAGGAGAAGATGTGTATTGTGATGGAACTGGGGTGGGTTTTCATCAAGTACCACCACCTGTTCTTGATAACTACACGAAAAAACAATCTGGGTTGGTTGAAATTGAGGAAGAAAGTGAAGTTAAACTTCTGGAGAACATTGATGTCACGTTTATATCTTCCAATGACGATAGTGTCCAAAATGATATTGTGAAAGGTGTTGTTGAAAATGTGTTAAAAATGGATAGTGACATTACTGAGGAAGATGGGTGTTTCTTGGACAAATACATTCAGAAACCAAAATCCAAACACAACTTAAATGATGAACCGGGTCTTGTAATGTACAAGATGGCTGGATCTGATAAGTTGTATTCGGATTCTGAGTTTCCGATTGAGAATGTTAATGTGAAAAAGTTGACAAATGTTTTCAAATTGATTGAAGTTGAGTTATCAGAAGTGAATAGTTTGAAACAAACAAAAAGGCAAATGAATTTTGAGAAAGATATAGCTTACTACAAAAAGCCTGTTGTTTCACCACGTTTTTATAATAACAATCGAAACAATTGGTCAGGTGGTTATTGGGGTGGTAAGAGTTATCAGAAAAGGAGTTTTCAAAACAAAAGTTTTGCTGAAAAGAAGGTGTTTGTGAACAGTTCAAGTTCACTTTCTGATGAGGAAAATGAGATTTTTTCAAAATCTAATGAAGAGTTCTTTGAGAAAAAAACTTCACAGTATCAGTCTGAAGGCACAAGTCGAGTTGTTGATACTCGAACATGTTTCAGATGTAATCAAGTGGGTCACATTGCACGAAAGTGTACTAATGTGAAGCCTAAGACTGAAACTGTGAAGATTCAAAAGTAGAAAGTTGACGTGAAGGGTAAAGCACCAATAGTTGAGAAAAAGAATGTGAAAAATTACAATATCAAAGTGAAAAATGAACCCGTAAAGAAAGTGGTAAGTAAAAATGACAAATTTTACAAGCGGGTTGCATTATCTCAACAAGTTTGGAAAACAAAAACAGAAATGAAAATTTCAACTTCTGAAGTGAAAAAGGCTGAAGAATCAATTTCGGTTGATTATGATGCAAATTTTCCACCTTTGAAGGCTGAAAACTTCAAAATTCAAATTGCGAGAGTCAAGGTTACACCTAAGGCTGATGAGGCCTGGGTGGACTCCATGTTTGACTAAACAGTTTGAATTGCCGGAGCTTCCTTGATCGTGAAGCATGAATCGGCATCTTTATTGAAGTTGGTTAAGTCAAAGTTTGTTATGTGCAGGATCTTCCAAAACTTGTATCCAGATGGATCATGGATAGTGGAGCATCTCGACATATGACAGGGAAGACTGCATTGCTGTATGATGTGAGAAACATTAATGGTGGTTATGTAGGATTTGCTGGTCATGAAGGTGGTAGAATTATTGGTGAAGGAACATTATCCAACGGGATTGTGACGTTTGAAAGAGTTAACTACATCACTGAGCTGGAGAACAATCTGCTTAGTATCTCGCAGATTTGTGACAATATGTATACTACTCACTTCACAGACAAAGAATGTTTGATCTTGAAACCAGGATTTGTTATCCCTGAAGAATGGATTATCATGCGGGCACCTAGAGTGAATGATTTATATGTGTTGGATATGACTGTAGCAACTACAACTACTGGTCAAGCACATTGTTTTGTTTCTAGAGCAACAGAGAAAGAATCGAGATTGTGGCACCGCAAAATGGGGCATATTCACCTAAGGAAGATGAATCACTTGGTGCACAATGATTTGGTTCTTGGAGTTCATGTCAAAGGTTTTCATCTGGAAGGGGAGTGCATTAGCTGTGTTAATGGCAAGCAGAAGAAAAAGTCACACCCTACAAAGCAAGTCAATTCAGTTTCGAGACCTCTGGAAAGACTTCACATGGATTTGTTTGGTCCTGTGAATGTCAAAAGCATTACAGGAGATTACTACTGTTTGGTCGTTACTGATGATTATTCCAGATTTTCGTGGGTTTCTTTCTTGAAGACGAAAGATGAAACGTATGATAGT
>JARYGA010010811.1:0-22433 GCA_030545235.1 Helianthus tuberosus
ATGTGGATCCCACAAAGAATTGAGGCAATTACCAAATGGAAAACCCCTGAATCACCAACCGAGGTTAGAAGTTTCTTAGGATTTGCCAGTTATTATAGAAGGTTTATTCGAGATTTTTCTAGAATAGTCATTCCCTTCACTAAGCAAACCTGTAAATCTGTTAAGTTTGAATGGGGATCAAAACAAGAAGAACCCTTTAGAATTCTTAAGCAAAGATTAACCAACGCACCCATACTAGCGTTACCATAAGGAACTGAAGACTTTGTAGTCTATTGTGACGCTTCTAAAATAGGTTATGGATGTGTGTTAATGCAACGTCAAAAGGTTATAGCTTATGCCTCTAGACAACTTAAGAATCATGAAGAGAATTATTCAACCCATGATTTGGAATTAGGAGCCATAATTTTTGCCCTTAAGATTTGGAGACATTACCTTTATGGTAGTAAGTTTACCATTTTCACCTATCATAAGAGTTTAAGGTATGTTTTCGGGCAAAAGGAGTTGAATATGAGACAAAGACGTTGGATGGAAATTCTTAGCGATTATGATTGTAACATCCAATATCATGCAGGAAAGGCTAATGTAGTAGCTGATGCTTTAAGTCGAAAGTATCACGAAAAGCCAAAAAGAGTGCGTTCTCTTAAATTAAATCTACAAGTAGATTTAAACGAACAGATCAGGAAAGCACAAGAATCAGTAATCAAGGACGATACTGAGAAATTGAAAGGAATGATTAAGGAGTTAGAACAAGGAACAGATGGAATTTGGAGATTCCATAAGAAAAGAATGTGGATACCTAAACTAGGAAACCTACGCCACCGTATATTAGAAGAAGCCCATAAGTCTAAGTATACGATGCATCCTGGAAGTGATAAAATGTATCAGGATTTAAGAAAGAATTTTTGGTAGATATGAATGAAAAAGGATATAGCAGCTTATGTTTCTAAGTGTTTAACATGTTCACAAGTCAAAGCTGAACATCAGAAACCCTTAGGATTGTTGCAACAGTTAGAGATGCCCGTATGGGAATGGGAATTAATAACAATGGATTTTGTTACCAAATTACCCAAGACAAGAAAAGGTAATGATACAATCTGGGTGATTGTAGATAGGCTAACTAAGTCAACTCATTTCCTAACAATGAAGGAAACTTTCAGTATGGAACAGTTAGCTAAGTTGTATGTAAATAAAATAGTTTCATTACATAGAATTCCTTTATCAATTATTTCTGATAGAGATAGCCGTTTTACCTCTTATTTTTGGACTAGTTTCCAAAAAGCAATGGGAACCAAGTTGAATCTAAGCACAGCTTATCATCCTCAAATGGATGGACAAAGCGAAAGGACAATTCAGAGAATGGAAGATATGCTTAGAGCTTGTGTAATTGATTTTGGAGGTAGTTGGGACGATCATCTACCATTAATAGAATTTTCTTATAATAACAACTATCATACTAGTATCAATGCTGCACCATTCGAAGCACTTTATGGACGAAAATGCCGAACGACAGTCTGTTGGGCAAAAATTGGAGAAAAGCAACTATCTGGACCAGAGATAGTATAAGAAACAACCAACAAGATTGTACAAGTCAAAGAAAGACTAAAAGCAGCACGTGATCGACAAAAGAGTTATGCTGATAACAGGCGAAAACCGTAGGAATTTCAAGTAGGAGACAAAGTGTTTTGAAAGTTTCTCCTTGGAAAGGAGTGGTAAGATTCATCAAAAGGGGAAAGCTAAACCCTAGGTATGTTGGACCTTTTGAGATTATTAGAAGAATTGGACGTATTATCAGCTACAACTGCCAGAGGAAATGGCAGGAATACATGATGTATTTCATGTATGCAATCTCAAGAAATGCTTAGCTGATGAATCACTGGTAGTACCTCTTAATGATATTAAGGTAAATGAAAAACTCAAGTTTGTGGAAAAGCCTCTACAAATCGAAGATAGAAAGGTCAAGAATCTCAAACACAAGAGATTAGTTTTGGTCAAAGTAAAAAGGGATTCTAAAAAAGGACCAGAGTACACTTGGGAGCTTGAATCAGAAATGCAAAGGAAATATCCACACCTATTCCAGTAGACCTCGAGGACGAGTTCTAAAACAAGGTGGGGAGGATATAACAACCCTCCAAAATAATTTTCGACACCTTAAAAATATTTAGAAAATCCCAATATGTCCTAAAGCACACCCCATATACGAGAAAGGACCCAAAATACCTTTATTTTCATTTAAATTAAATAAAAACAATTTTTATTAGATCTTGGCGGGCCGCGAAGACCACCTCTTCGTCTTACGCGGGCCGCGACAGATAGGCCACCAGGAGACGTCCTGTGCCGACACGTGGCACAATCGTGTCAAACCTAGTGGGATGACCCGGACAAGCTAGGGCCTACCCACCCTAGCTCGCGGGCCGCGTAGACCCTCTCCTCCTTTTACGCAGGGTGCGACGAAGACAAAAATCAGCCCTATAAATTGGGAGCATCGGCTGTTCATTCCGATCGCTCACACAAACTTTATCTCTCGAATTTCTGCATAGTAAACATAATTTTCGGGCATAATACCCCCCCTAATTTTCGTCCGCGTAGAAGCTCCCAACAATTCAAGTATGTAAAAGTGTCTCTCGTGTGGTTGAACTCCTCCAACGCTCTTTTTAATATATTCGCGTTGTTTTGACCGCTACCCCAGTTATCTTTCGTGCGTTAGAAAACTTCTTGGAACGAATGACATTTATGGTTTATATCGGTCCATTTGCTTGAGCCGCATGCGAACCGCCCATGGATGCAAAGCTGGTTGGACCGTGAAAGAATTGCGGAGGCATGTTTAATAATTGTGTGTAAGCCATTATACTCGGGCTTATATCTTGGAAATTGTAAGACGGTTGCGGTTGGGTGGTGTTCGGGCGATATGAAATTTGGTTGCCGGGTCTAGACGGAACACCGAAAGGGGGTCAGAAGAGATTCATGATATTTTTTTTATAAAATGTGAAGAAGTAGTGAAGAGAAGAGGGAAAAGTTTATAAAAAAATGGAGTTAAAAGTGGGGTTTTTATTATAGGTAAAAAATGGATTAAAAATAAAGAAAAAAATATTTTTTTATTACAGTTAAATGACCGTTCACAACGGTCAAAACATGAAAACTTTCAAAAATTTGGCGTTTTAAATTAAACGCTCAGAGCTTTTTTTTTCAAAAATAATTCCCTAGGAAACAGTGGTCGAACGTGTTTAGGCGTGGATTAGGACAAAAATCGCCCAACCACTATAGGTGGTCTAATAGATGGAATTTACCGATTTCTCAAAGAAGGGTTAAATCTTAACTATTCTCTCCCTCTCTTTCACACAGGTTTCTGGGGCCATGGTTTTAGCTACTGATGACGGGCATGCATCGAGGACCGGACCACCACCCCAAATAGTTGATATGTACCTAGTAATGGGTTACGTAGAACATGTATCATATCACGTGAAGGCTTGCAGGCATTTACAATTATATTTTGATATTATACTTATTTCCTTTGTTACACATTTTGAATTAGACAGTTTGTCCATGATGCCTCCATGCTCTACTTAGTTGTTCATGGTTAGGCGCATAGCCGTATCCAAAAATCATTAAAAAAAATTGGCTCTGTGCGAGATAAAAAATTTAGGCCTATTTGAAAATTACAATTTAATATAAACTTATCAATCTCTAAAAATTATGTGGATGTAATTTAAATATGTTGTAAAACTAGCCTAATAGCAAACAAAAAGAGAAAGAGATGTAGGGAGAAAGAGATATTTCATTGATATGTGGATGTAATTCACGAACCGCAGGGACGTCTTTCACCTCTGTCTTTTCTTTCTTTTCCTTCTCCGCTACTACAATGTTAGCCAAGAAAGCTCTGTATTCCTTGCGGGGATACTGATGTGTGCAAAATGCAACATATAAATTACATCAATTGTGGCATCAAACTAACCCTTTTTAGTACTAATGTTGGAAAAAGTGTGCTTTTGACTTCCTTTTTGTATTTTCAGGATTAAATGAGCTCAAATTAACAAAAGAAGCAAAAAGACAGCAAAATCTAACATAAATACAAGAAAAGGAACAAACGTGACATGCCCGACCCCACGACAGCATCTTCCCAAGCAAAACAAGAAGACAGAAGACTGAACACGCCCCGTGCTCAGCCAGCACGGGGGCGTGCCCAAGTGTCAGCAGAAAAGACGAAGTGGTAGAAGCTTCTATTGCCCACCACGGGGCCGTGCTAAGCGGGCACGGGGCCGTGGTCAACTATAAGATTCGCATAATCTAGGCAAATCTTCATAGTACATATATGCTTCTGCACACGGGGTCGTGCTCAGCGGACACGGGGGCGTGGTCAACTAACAAAGACAAGAGCAATTAATGAAGAAAGAGAAGGATGTGGACACGGGGCCGTGCCGAAGCTTCTGTTCGGCCTATAAATAGGAGTGCTTGGCTCAAGCTCAAACCATCCCTTGGCACACCACCTCTCTCACACTTCACCCACCACCACGATAACACCATCATCCACCACCATCATCCATTGTCCATCGTAGAGTGTGTGAGTCGTCTCGGGATCCAAGATTGATCGTAAGAGTTATTGACAATCAAGGCCATGTTTGCCTAAGTCTCTTACATCACTTGTTGAAGACAAGTGTCTAGTGTAATATTTTTTATTTTTAATCTTTTCGCACTTTTTAATTGGTTATGTATTAATGACTTTAATAACTAGTTTCTTATGTTGAAGGTGATTCTTCCTTATCGTTTGTCCGTGGTGTCTTGGCATTATTTTACTGTCTATATAAAATAAAATATTTTCACCATTCATATCTCCACGGTCTATATGGAGGTATGTTGGCTACCTGGTCGGGGGTTAAGGGAACGGTTTGGTAAGAGTCTTGCCGTTGTTCAGTGTTTAGAGATCCTGCAAGGGACCTGGGTCAAATTTAGTAGGACCTCCTTCAATACTTAATGGTATTGGATGGCGGGGGTCCAAACTCTTTGATCCCCTCATAAGTTAACTACTATTAATACTATAACCCGGCTACTTAGGACTGTATCCTTGCTGACTCAGACTACTTAGTCGAGGGTAACGTCACCTTCAAAAGAGGGGCCTACCATAATTTGCATTAATAACTTAATTAATTATCTTTCAATAATCCGACCCTTTAGAATTGTATCCTTGCTGACTCAAACTACTGGGTTGAGGGTAACGTCACCTCCAAAAGAGGGGCCTACTACAATAACTAAGATAATCTCTTAAATAAGTGCAAAAGTGCAGAAATAATCAAAGGTTACACTAAACACGAGTCAGAGCCAAGTGATTCATCTTGTCTATCTTTTTTTCTTTTGTTTTTATTTTTCAGCATTTTAGTTAATTTTTATTTTCTGAGTTTAAAACATTTTTCTAAACTTTTGATTTGATTAGACGTTGAGGATAAATCGGTACTAAAAGCTCTTGTGTCCTTGGACGACCTCGGTATCTTACCAACACTATACTACGCTCACGATGGTTGAACTTGCCCATATGTGTGTCTAGTGTTAGTAAATATCGTGTTTTATAAATTTAAAACTTGACTAAAAAGTGTAAAAGGGCTTAAAATATACTTAAACTTATATATACACTTCACACGCATCAAGTTTTTGGCGCCGCTGCCAGGGACACAAGGATTTTAAGAAAGCTTAAAATCGACGGCCTAATCAGTTTTTCAAAACCTTTTCAAAACGCGCGCACATTTTTCTGCATTTTAGTTTAGTTTTGCATTTACAGTAACCTGAACACGGGTCGTGCTCACTGAACACGGGGCCGTGCTGCACGTTTTTCATAAAACACCCAGTAACAGTAGCTTGAACATGGGCCGTGCTCACTGAACACGCCCCCGTGCTCAACGAAATCAGTAACTTTAATTAAAACGCTCAGATACAGATTATGTACACGGGGTCGTGTCCACTGAACACGTGGCCGTGTCCAGCCTCTGTTTCCGTTTTTATTTTTGTTTTCTGATCTCGAGACTTGGTTGTGGTCTGCTGAGTGATTCTCATGGATCCATACTCAGGTGGTTACAACTACACCTATGGGGAGGATGATTATAGGAGTAACTATTGCACTAATTGTAGTAATCCACACTCGGTTCAATATAATCACTCATATCAACCATCCACTTCATACACCTACTATGAGGAGCCCAGGTACGAGACATCGACTTCATACACATCCTATGAAGACCAAAGGTATGAACCTCCTCCCTCATACTCATATTTTGATGAACCAAGGTATGAGCCTTCATACTCATACTTTGAGGAATCAAGATATGAGCCACCACCTTCGTATGCTTATTGGCGTGAACAACCCACCTCATACGAGTATTATGAAGAACAAAATTATGACCCTTATCCATCATATGCTTATAATGAAGAACAATGGTGTGAACCATCTACTTCATATGGGTATTATGAGGAACAAAGGATCGAACAACCGGATTCAAGCTTTGAAAATCCTGATCCTTTTTCTCTAACCGAAGTGACCGAGAGGATATTAGAACACCTTAGAGTTATCGATCGTTACATAAAAGAATCTCGCGCAAGGGAAGAGGAATCCCGCGCAAGAGAACAATTAAATAAAGAAGAGATAACTGAAAGTGTAAAAATGGAAGAACAAATAAGTGAAAAACCGGCACATGAGTTAAACAACGAAAAAGGTGAGTCCGACAACGTTAAAATTCAAGAAGAGTCTAATTTTGAGGAAATTAATCTCTTGTCACTTTCTTTTGAAAATCATTGTTTAGTTCCAACTCATGCTAAGTTTTTAAAAGAGTTAAACACTAACACTAAAATTGACGAAACGATAAGTGTTAAGTTAACTATTGATCAAACCTCGCTAATAAAAGAAGACCCATTTGAAATTAACATTACACCGGTTCCATGTTTCTTTCAAAATTCATTTATTAGTAATGTCACCATCGATAAAGATCTCTGTGTTAACATAATGCCTGACTACATCTTCGAAAAATTAAGTATTAGTGATTTTTCTCCACTTCAAATACCCATTTTTCTATCTAATCGGGAAATAATAAAATCAATCGGTGTAGTTGAGGATGTCTTGGTTCAAACAAATCAAATGGTAATCCCAATCAACTTTGTCATCCTTGATGACGCTCCTCTAGTGTTGGGACGACCTTTTGTAAAAACCCACGAAGCTTTGAAAAACCGGAAGTACAACAATCTATCTATTCAATTAGGGGCATTTAAAAGAAGTGTCGATCTTGAGCGTTCAATGAATTATACATTCGGCAATAATGACCCCCTAATTGAAGATGAGCCAGAACCACCCGATAAGGTGGGTCTAGCCAAGGACCCTTATAAAGGTGGCGCACCACGGAGGCATTCCGCGGAACTATCCTTAGTTTAATTTAGATTAACTTTTATATTTTCTAGTTTAGTTTTAATTTCCAGGAATAAAACACACTCGGGATGGTGAAGGATACTAAGGGAAGCTTGAACCAACAACCCATGCACAAAAACAGAGCCTCCCGACAACTTTTCTTCATTACAGCAAGTTCAGCACGGGGCCGTGCTCACCCCAACACGCCCCGTGCCCGAGGTTCTATAGAAAATGCCCAGTTCAGGTACCTGGACACGGGGCCGTGCTCACTGAACACGCCCCCGTACCCAGCCTTCTGTTTACTTTTGGTACTGGCAGTCTGGACACTAGGACGTGCTCAGCCAACACCACCCCGTGTTCAGCTACCCAGTACCATAAAATCTTGTTTTTAACCCACTTTTACACATTTTAATCAACCGAAAAACTTATTTTTGGGACACATTGAGGACAATGTGTAATTTAAGTGTGGGGGGGGGGGGGATGCTAAAACCTTGAATCTTGCAAGTCCTAATAACAAGCCTTACACAAAACTCTATTGGAACCGCTAATCACCACAAATTTTTTTCAAAAATTTTCATCTTTTTCTACTTGTCTAGGTTTAATTTGGGAATTTCAAATTCTAAAAAGGTTATATTTTTACAAATTTACAACCGATAGCGTCGTGATAAAAAGAACCAACATAAGAAAATTATGAAAAGGCATAACAAGCTTAGTTAAAATTTAATTATATATACTTGATCACATAAAAACCCATTCCCACAAAAGTGAGTTTTGAGCCTTTATTGAGCAAACAAATATATATCTTTAAATTAAATGCTCATTTTTCGTTTCTTGTGTGAATAGCCGCTTGGTTCTTACGACTTTAGAACTTGCCATGACGATACATTCCCGGTCCTTACCAACTTAAACCCGAGTAAGTAAATGATGGAGGCATTAGGACTAACCCTTTTTATTTCTACACCATTATTTTTTTTTTTTACCACCTACCCAAAATCCCCTTAGTTAGCCCCTTTGAGCCTAAACCTTTTCATTTCATAACCCAAACCAAACACCCTTTCACCCACCAAAACTTTTTTCATTTTTAACCCCTTATTTTAGTAGAAGCTTCTATTGCCCACCACGGGGCCGTGCTCAGCGGGCACGGGGACGTGGTCAACTATAAGATTCGCAGAATCTAGTCAAATCTTCATAGTACAGATATGCTTCTGCACACGGGGTCGTGCTCAGCGGACACGGGGGCGTGGTCAACTAATAAAGACAAGAGCAATTAATGAAGAAAGAGAATGATGTGGACACGGGGCCGTGCCCACTGGACACGGGGCCGTGCCGAAGCTTATGTTCAACCTATAAATAGGAGTGCTTGGCTCAAGCTCAAACCATCCCTTGGCACACCACCTCTCTCACACTTCACCCACCACCCACCACCACCATAACACCATCATCCACCACCATCATCCATTGTCCATCGTAGAGTGTGTGAGTCGTCTCGGGATCCAAGATTGATCGTAAGAGTTCTTGACAATCAAGGCCATGTTTGCCTAAGTCTCTTACATCACTTGGTGAAGACAAGTGTCTAGTGTAATACTTTTTATTTTTAATCTTTTCGCACTTTTTAATTGGTTATGTGTTAATGACTTTAATAACTAGTTTCTTATGTTGAAGGTGATTCTTCCTTATCGTTTGTCCGTGGTGTCTTGGCATTATTTTACTGTCTATATAAAATAAAATATTTTCTCCATTCATATCTCCACGGTCTATATGGAGGTATGTTGGCTACCTGGTCGGGGGTTAAGGGAACGGTTTGGTAAGAGTCTTGCCGTTGTTCAGCGTTTAGAGATCCTGCAAGGGACCTGGGTCAAATTTAGTAGGACCTCCTTCAATACTTAATGGTATTGGATGGCGGGGGTCCAAACTCTTTGATCCCCTCATAAGTTAACTACTATTAATACTATAACCCGGCTACTTAGGACTGTATCCTTGCTGACTCAGACTACTTAGTCGAGGGTAACGTCACCTTCAAAACAGGGGCCTACCATAATTTGCATTAATAACTTAATTAATTATCTTTCAATAATCCGACCCTTTAGGATTGTATCCTTGCTGAATCAAACCACTGGGTTGAGGGTAACGTCACCTCCAAAAGAGGGGCCTACTACAATAACTAAGATAATCTCTTAAATAAGTGCAAAAGTGCGGAAATAATCAAAGGTTGCACTAAACACGAGTCGGAGCCAAGTGATTCATCTTGTCTATCTGTTTTTCTTTTGTTTTTATTTTTCAGCATTTTAGTTAATTTTTATTTTCTTAGTTTAAAACATTTTTCTAAACTTTTGATTTGATTAGACGTTGATGATAAACTTGTACTAAAAGCTCTTGTGCCCTTGGACGACCTCGGTATCTTACCAACACTATACTACGCTCACGATGGGTGCACTTGCCCATATGTGTGTTTAGTGTTAGTAAATATCGTGTTTTATAAATTTAAAACTTGACTAAAAAGTGTAAAAGGGCTTAAAATACACCTAAACTTATATATACACTTCACACGCATCAATACTTTCTAGCTTGGACACAAGACATAAGCTTAAGACCTTTCGAAGCAGTTTCACCGTAGATGCACAATAGATCACCATTCGCGAGCGAAAAGCGAATCATATTATCGAAGCACACAACTTCAGCATGGTTTTCACGAAGAAAGTCCATGCCTACTATGATGTCAAAACTTCCGAGTTGCATCGGAATGAGATTGATTGGGAAGATGTGATTGTTGAGCTCGAGAGTACAATCACGGAGAACAGAATTAACGGCGATAGTTCTTCCGGTAGCGACTTCAACATCGAACGTCGAGGAGAGTTGGGAGCGCTTACGACTAAGGAGCTTCTCGAATTCGAATGACACAAAGCAATTATCGGCTCCAGTATCAAATAAACATGAAGCATAAATACCATTCACAAGGAACGTACCATTGACCACGTTGTTGTCGGCTTGGGCTTGGCGCACGTTGATGTTGAAAGTTCGTGCGCGTGCTGCTTGTTGCTGGTGTTGCTGCTGAGGCTGCTGCTGCTGGGGCTCTTGTTTCACAACCCTGTTTGGGCACATGTTGGCGAAATGGTTAGGATCGCCACATGCGAAGCAGACTCTGGCGTTGATCGCGGGTGCCGGAGGAGCTTGTTGACCCTGAGGGGCAGTGAGTAGAGCTTGATGAGCAAGAGCTTGTCGAGCACGGCAATTGGTTGTGAAATGGCCATACATATTGCAATGAGCACAAAAACGGCAAGCGATGGTAGTCGGGTGGTGGTAGGTACAAGTAGGGCAAAGCGGGTGTGGCCCAGTGTATGCACACTTAGCAGGCGGTGCATTTGCCACAGGCGTCGCTACTTGACGCTGTTGGGATGGTACAGCTTGTATCGGTGCAGCAGTGATCGCACAATTCTTGTTACTAGAGCTGTTCTTTCTCTTGTTCTTCCTCTTATTGCTCGATGAGGTGGTGGTTCCAACAGTTGGTGCGGCGGTGGTAGCTTGATGAAGATGCTTTGAAGTTTTATCCCAGACACCAGCCTTGACACGCTTGTCGTTGATTTCAGCGGCCAGTAGGTAGGTCTCTTCGATCGTCTTAGTCTTAGCCGCTTGCACGAAATCTGCAACACAGTCAGGCAGGGCTCGGATATACTTCTTTATTGCCATGTCAGAAGTCTTGACTTGGTCAGGGCAGATGATGCTGAGCTGTTTGAAGCGAGCAGTGAGAGCAGCATTTTCACCTTCCTTCTGCTTTATGTGCCAGAATTCATCTTCTAACTTTTGGCGCTCATGAGGAGGGCATAATTCTTCCAGCATGACCTCCTTGAGTTCATCCCACGACAACCCGTAGGCTGCATCGTTTCCCCGCTTGTTTCTCTCAGCCGTCCACCAGTCTAATGCGCGGGACTGGAAGACGCCGGTAGCATTCAGAGTGCGGAGGTCGTCGGGGCAACCGCTCTGTCGCAGTGTGACCTCAATGGAATCAAACCATTGGAACAATGTTGTAGGGCCTTCCTCGCCAGTGAATTCCTTTGGCCCACAAGACTTGAATTGTTTGAAACTGAAGGGAGCTTTGGTAGTAGCTTTAGGAGCTTCGGTTCTCGACTCCTCAGATTATTTGCTGACGTTTTCGTAGACATCACTCACGGCTTTTGCCACTTGTTTTGAGATGATAGCAGCAAGATGTTTGTCTCTCTTTTCTTGACGAGAAAGTGATGGGTGGCGGGATCCAGATGATATTGTCTGCAACAGACATCGTCACGGGACATGTTACAATGGATTCAAATCTCACCTCACACGTCTACTACTTACTAAAGCTCAGGAACACAGTCACCCAATCACATATCACAGATTCACACAATCACAGAAGCACATAAGCATGTAAGCACGTAGAGCACAGAATCCACAAAAACACAAAATCATGTAATCACAAGATGCAGTCAGAATACAGAAATCTATCATTCACAGTTCGCGAGTGTTCGAATATAGCGCTCGCGTTTAGTATATCGAGTAGCGTAGTGTTAGCGTATATCATAGCATAAGGTCGTCCACAATTTAGCGATTTGGCAGCGTTTTGAGATAGAATTGTAGTGCGAGTCGTGCATGTCGATCGATGTGAAAGCAAAAATCGAATAAATCTCCAAAATTTAAACACATAAACAGGTAAACACACATACGGGTACCTAGAATCGACAAATCATCCGATTCAGCAGTTGCGAGCTCAGAATCGAAACACATAAAAATCGAGAAATAGATCGTCTGCGGCTATTAGACTTCGACTACCCAAAGTGATTCGACTATTCACAAGGAATTCTTGTGCACACTTGACCTTCAGGACTATGCTTTTGCCTCGATTCTTGGGCGTTTGGCACACATCTCGTTAGTCATATTGTGACTTCAGGTCGTTGGAGTCCGTCGAGACCTTGGTGAGAGTTTTGTAAAATGGGCGGAACAAGTCGTCAAGGTTAGGGTTTCACCCCTGGCTTAACAACTTCGCTCCTGTTTTTGATAAAATAGAGGAGATTGTTCATCAAAATTCGGATTTCACTCCTAATTTGGCATAATTCTCCCCATTTGTAGATAAAATGCGGGTTGATTAAGAAACTTTAGTCGAGAGTTTGCGGTTTTCACACCTAATCTTGACTTAGTTGCTCTTTCTTAGTTGAAAATTCGAGTGCAGTGATGATGTAGCATAGGCGAGAATAGCGAGAGATTGTAGTAAGCTTATACATAATCCCTAACGGATATGCACAAGTCGGTCTGTGGTTCCTAACTATAGACTAGGTAACTAAGACATCGACCCGGACTAGGTCGAATCTTGCCTAATTCCCTATAGTTATGGCTCTGATACCAATCTGTCACACCCCAACCGATGGCGGAAACATCGGGGTATGGCACTGAGCGAAACAGATTGTCCAGAAGTTTCCATAACAATCATCATCACCAATCAATTTAAAGTAACATGTCCCATACCATGTCTCAAAAGGTAAACAAATTATTACAGACAAAATCTAGGCAAATAGTTCTATTCCGATAACTCAGATTTAAATAGAGCAATTGTTTATCTGCTTCTAGGGACCCTTGATTCAATTTGTACAGACAACTATTTGTTGGCCTCTAGAGCTTTATTCTAGCCTCGATTTCCTAGCAAAAGTGCATCCTAAGCACCTGTCACATACGTTAAAATAAAGTCAAAACATATAACGTAAAGGTGATCATACAAGTTTGATAATAGCATATAGAGTTCGAATTTCGTTAACGCATAACCAGCATGTACACATAGTGAAATGAGGCATGTTAGTTATCGACATAGATCCATCGATACCAATGCCTGCGGGTTGACTGCCTGAGGCAGTTTCACAATACATGATTACCACCGTAATCCATGCAAGTAATTGTCCTTAACAACCCATGCGAACAGGTGCTGAGTCTAAACTATAGTACTATCGTTGCTAAGGCGGGTAGACAACATTCCATGTGTAAACATAACAAACAAGCATTCATAAGGCACGTATAACATGCATTAACGGTTAGCGTTCAAATAGTATTGATTAGTGTGTTTATTGTGATTTGAATATTCGTAACGTATGTAACACCCAAAAGTGCATAAAGCAAAAGGGATTGAGTATACTCACAGCGATGATGGATTGAAGGGAGCGCTAGAGAGTAGGGTTAGCCTGAACAGATTGATAGCATAACAATAAGTGACGCGTAAAAAGATGCACAGTGTAAGTGGCTCGGACAGCAGCTCGGTCGGATGGTAATCCGACCGGATGGTCCAGTCGTGTGGATGACAATCCGTTCGGATGGTCATCCGGTCGGACAGGTTGTCCGGTCGGATGACTGTTCGAGTGGATTGTTTCTTCCTTTGATGTTTTTGTGTATGATGGCTTGTCCTTTGAAGTTTTCGTTGTAGCATTTTGAAAACATGGAAGTATCTCTACCCTTCAAGTCGGTCGATCGGACGGTCAGTCGTGCCGACGACAATCCGCTCGGATGACTTATCCGGTCGGACGACGACTCAAGTGACGAGGTTACTTAGTGAGAAGAAATCCACAGCAGGTTGTCACTCGATCGGACAGCAGTCCGGTCGGGTGGCATCCTTAGTGCATTGAACATGTTAAAAATTGTTCGAGTGTTAAAGTTCAAGTATCTCATGATCCGAAGAGTAATCCGGTCGGATTGGTAGTCCGATCGGATAGGAATTCGTTCAATACTCAAACTTCGGATGGAGTTGGTTAAGTGTGGGACCCAAGGTGTAAGCCGTTCGGATGACCTAGTCGCTCGGATAGCCTATCCGTTCGGACAGTAGTCCGGTCGGATAGCACTCCGTGCTGGGCGTTCCGTTCGTCTTTCACTTGGCCGTTTTGATTGTTTGTCGTTTTATCGAGACGTTTTGACAACGTGTTAACCAACAGAACTTCATCTTGACCCCAGTAACCCGATCGACCAGGAATCACCCTAGTTCGACCAGTTAACCGATTCGAGACGGTTATTCTTGGTTAACCCGAAATCGGTGGTCTCATGAGTGGAATCCAGATCTTGAGCTAGCACACCACTAAGTATGAGTAGGAGACTAGACCAAGGCCCGATCTTATCGGTTTGAGTGCATTGAGTGTAAAAGAGTTGAAAGAAAGTTAGAAACCATCTTTCAATCCTTTTTCACCATGAATGTGTCTAGATCTATGCAAGATCTTTGTTTATTTGTGTGGAAATCGATTAGATCTAAGTTGTTCTTGGTGGATTGAGGTCATAACATGAAGTTCTTCAAGAACACCATGATGACGTCATCCTAGAACACCTCAAATCTAGTGATTTCACGGTTATAAGTTAAGATTTAAAAGATAGAAAGGTGTAAGAGTGCGTGTAGATCAAGAAAGTACAAGATTTAGGGTGAGATCTTACCGGAATCGAGAGAAATCGAAGAAAAGGTGAGGAGAGCGTGTTGTTCGGTCAGAGAGTTTCCAAAAGTAGAAAGAATGAAAGTGACATGGGTATTTAAAAAAGTTACCCAAAGAGGAAAGTGTGGGTCGGTCGGATGGCATCCCGCCCGGATGACTTATCCGGTCGGATGTCATCTCGGTCGGATGGCGACCTGGTCACCAGATCAAGTGGCGGCCCGGTCGGATGGAAATCCGGCCGGATGGCACTTGATTCGAGTGTTCGGCGCGACGATTTTTGCTGTTTCGATTTCGATTGCGAGCGATGCGATAGATTTTCCTAGTCAAATTACTTTTAGTCCCAACTACTATATCTTGCGCTGTCTCTTCTCCACAAATTATCATACCATTTCGATTGCGATTGAGTTCGATTGCGATTCGAGTTTCGATTGCGTTTCGATTGATTACCACAACACAACATAAATAAACATGCACAAGTAACACGTAAGGCACACACACACGTATAACAATAACCAAAATGCGTAATTCGAGTTGCGAGTGCGATTGTAATTCGATGTCGATTAAGTTGGATTGATTAGCATTTAGTTGACTTTATCGCATTGTTACTTCCTATAATTCACAGTCGTGGTTGATTAGATGGTGATTAATACACGTCGATTATTGTAATTATTGACACTTACTCCACATAATACAACTAAAATAAACATATAAAAGAAATTCACTACTAGTCAAGTCGTGCAAAATCGGTCGTTGACTTTGACCTTGACTTTGACTTCGAAAACACGGGGTGTTACAGCCTCCCCTTGTTTAGGGAATTTCGTCCCGAAATTAGGCCGAAGCCATAACAAATAACTACGGGTATTTCGCCTTCATGTCGCTTTCGAGTTCCCAAGTGAACTATGCGCCTCGTTTGCCTTCCCATCGGACTTTCACAATAGGAATGCGCGAGCGTCTGAGCTGCTTGGTTTGGCGATCCATGATTTCGACAGGCTTCTCCACGAAGTGTAGTGTTTCGTTCACTTGCAGATCATCGAGTGGTACAATTAAATCATGCTCAACCAGGCACTTTCGGAGGTTTAACACGTGGAAAGTCGGGTGGACGTTACTAAGTTCCTCCGGTAGTTCGAGTCTGTAGGCGACTTTTCCGATCCTTTCCAGAATCTTAAAAGGTCCAACATATCTAGGCGCTAGTTTCCCTTTCTTGTCGAATCGGACCACACCCTTCCAAGGTGAAACCTTTAGGAGTACGTAGTCACCGATGTCAAATTCAAGGGGCTTGTGTCGTCTATCAGCGTAACTTTTCTGACGATTCCGAGCTTTTACCAGGTTGTCTCGAATTTGGAAAATTTTGTTTGTCGTTTCTTGCAATAGCACAGGACCGGTTAATTGCGAGTGACCGATCTCGTGCCACACAATAGGCGAACGACATTTTCTTCCATATAAAGCCTCGAATGGTGCCATTTGTATGCTGGAATGATAACTGTTGTTATACGAGAATTCGACTAACGGCAAGTATTTATCAAAATTACCACTGAAGTCTATGATACACGAACGAAGCATGTCTTCAAGAGTACGGATCATTCTTTCAGTCTGACCGTCGGTTTGAGGGTGGAAAGTGGTACTTAGATTAAGCGCTGTACCGAGTGCCGTTTGAAACGTTTCCCACAGTCGCTAGGTAAACCGAGCATCACGATCAGAGATGATGTCGCAAGGCGTCCCATGATTACAAATGATCTCGTCGGTGTAGATTCGGGCTAATCGTTCTACCTTGTAGTCTTCCCGTTTTGGCAAAAAGTGAGCTGATTTGGTCAAACGGTCGACAACAACCCAAATGCTGTCGTGACCTGATGACGTGTGCGGAGGTTTTGTTATGAAGTCCATGGCTATACTCTCCCACTTCCACATAGGGATAGGCGGTTGTTCGAGTAAGCCAGAGGGTCTTTGATGTTCAGCCTTGACACTTGCATAAGTTAGGCATTTTCCAACGTAGAGAGCAATATCCCTTTTCATGCCCGACCACCAGTACTTGTAGCGAAGATCCGGGTACATTTTGTCAGCACCGGGATGAATAGAATACCGGGATTTGTGGGCTTCGTCCATCAAAATCTGTCGCAAATCGGTCCGTTTAGGGATCCAAATTCGGTCCAGAAAGTGGAATATCCCATTCGACTTACTCACAAGATGGGCTCCATCGTGGTAGATTCTTTCCTTCTTCAGAGTGCATTCATTAAAACATGCATGCTGGGCTTCGCGAATGAGGGTTTCGAGGTCGTATTGGGCTTGGACGTTACGAGTGCTAAGCAGATAGCTCCGCCTGCTGAGTGCGTCGGCAACAACATTTGATTTGCCTGGGTGATAACGAATCTCACAGTCGTAATCGTTGAGAAGTTCCACCCATCGGCGTTGACGCATATTAAGTTCCTTATGATTAAAGATATGTTGTAGGCTTCTATGATCGGTGAAAATCATACACTTTGTACCATACATGTAGTGTCGCCAAATCTTTAACGCAAAAACAACTGCGCCTAGCTCGAGATCATGGGTTGTATAGTTCTTCTCGTGGATTTTGAGCTGACGAGATGCATAAGCTATAACTTTGTCCCGCTGCATAAGAACACAACCAAGACCAAGGTTGGAAGCGTCACAATAGACAAAGAAATCATCGTTTCCGTCGGGCAATGTGATAACAGGAGCATTGCAAAGAATGTCTTTAAGGGTTCGAAAGGCAGACTCTTGTTCCGTTCCCCAAACAAAAGGCTTGTCTTTATGCGTGAGAGCGGTGAGCGGTACAGCGATCTTTGAGAATCCTTCGATAAATCCTCGATAATAGCCCGCTAGTCCGAGAAAAGAACGGACTTCTGACGGGTTCTTAGGTGTAATCCAATTCTTAACTGCTTCAATCTTTGTGGGATCGACGAGAATACCTTGACTATTAACAATGTGACCCAGAAACTAAACCTCCTCCAGCCAGAATTCGCAGTTGGAGAACTTTGCGTAGAGTTGATTCCCCTGGAGTAGCTCGAGGACCAAACGTAGATGTTGCGCGTGTTCGGCCTTCGATTTGGAATAGATCAAGACATCGTCGATGAATACGATGACAAAACGGTTGAGATATGGTTTACACACGCGATTCATTAGATCCATGAAAACCGCGGGTGCGTTGGTTAAACCAAAGGGTATAACAACGAATTCGTAATGGCCGTATCGAGTGCGAAACGCGGTTTTGGGTATATCCTCCTCTTGAATGCGTAGTTGGTGATAGTCTGAGCGTAGATCGATCTTCGAGAAGCATGTAGCGCCTTGTAGCTGATCAAACAACTCGTCAATGCGAGGTAGGGGATAGCGGTTCTTGATAGTCAACTTATTCAGTTCCCGATAGTCGATGCACATCCTGAACGACCCATCCTTCTTTTTAACGAAAAAGACTAGTGCGCCCCAAGGAGAGGTGCTCGGGCGAATGAAGCCTTTCTCAAGTAATTCCTGGAGTTGGTTTGAGAGTTCACGCATTTCGGACGGTGCGATATGAAAGTCGATATTACGACTTGGGGGTAGGCCGGGAAGGTCGTCAGGAAACACATTTGGAAATTCACGGACCGTAGGGATGTCTTTCACCTCTGTCTTTTCTTTCTTTTCCTTCTCCGCTACTACAATGTTAGCCAAGAAAGCTCTGTATTCCTTGCGGAGATACTTTCTAGCTTGGACACAAGATATAAGCTTGAGACCTTTCGAAGCAGTTTCACCGTAGACGCACAATAGATCACCATTCGCGAGCGAAAAGCGAATCATCTTGTCGAAGCACACAACTTCAGCATGGTTTTCGCGAAGAAAGTCCATGCCTACTATGATGTCAAAACTTCCGAGTTGCATCGGAATGAGATCGATTGGGAAGATGTGATTGTTGAGCTCGAGAGTACAATCACGGAGAACAGAATTAACGGCGATAGTTCTTCCGGTAGGGACTTAAACATCGAACGTCGAGGAGAGTTGGGAGCGCTTACGACTAAGGAGCTTCTCGAATTTCAACGACACAAAGCAATTATCGGCTCCAGTATCAAATAAACACGAAGCATAAATACCATTCACAAGGAACGTACCATTGACCACGTTGTTGTCGGCTTGGGCTTGGCGCACGTTGACGTTGAAAGTTCGTGCGCGTGCTGCTTGTTGCTGCTGCTGAGGCTGCTGCTGCTGGGGCTCTTGTTTCACAACCCTGTTTGGGCACATGTTGGCGAAATGGTTAGGATCGACACATGCGAAGCAGGCTCTGGCGTTGACCGCGGGTTCCGGAGGAGCTTGTTGACCCTGAGGGGCAGTGAGTAGAGCATGATGAGCAGGAGCTTGTCGAGCATGGCAGTTGGTTGTGAAATGGCCGTATATATTGCAATGAGCAAAAAAATGGCAAGCGATGGTAATCGGGTGGTGGTAGGTACAAGTAGGGCAAAGCGGGTGTGGCCAGTGTATGCACACTTAGCAGGCGGTGCATTTGCCACAGGCGCCGCTACTTGACGCTGTTGGGCTGGTACAGCTTGTATCGGTGCAGCAGTGATCGCACAGTTCTTGTTACTAGAGCTGTTCTTTCTCTTGTTCTTCCTCTTATTGCTCGATGAGGTGGTGGTTTCAACAGTTGGTGTGGCGGTGGTAGCTTGATGAAGATGCTTTGAAGTTTTATCCCAGACACCAGCCTTGACCTGCTTGTCGTTGATTTCAGTGGCCAGTAGGTAGGTCTCTTCGATCGTCTTAGTCTTAGCCGCTTGCACGAAATCTGCAACACAGTCAGGCAGGGCTCGGATATACTTCTTGATTGCCATGTCAGAAGTCTTAACTTGGTCAGGGCATATGATGCTGAGCTGTTTGAAGCGAGCAGTGAGAGCAGCATTTTCACCTTCCTTCTGCTTTATGTGCCAGAATTCATCTTCTAAGTTTTGGCGCTCATGAGGAGGGCATAATTCTTCCAGCATGACCTCCTTGAGTTCATCCCACGACAACCCGTAGGCTGCATCGTTTCCCCGATTGTTTCTCTCAGCCATCCACCAGTCTAATGCGCGGGACTAGAAGACGCCGGTAGCATTCAGAGTGCGGAGGTCGTCGGGGCAACCGCTCTGTCGCAGTGTGACCTCAATGGAATCAAACCATTGGAACAATGTTGTAGGGCCTTCCTCGCCAGTGAATTCCTTTGGCCCACAAGACTTGAATTGTTTGAAATTGAAGGGAGCTTTGGTAGTAGCTTTAGGAGCTTCGGTTCTCGACTCCTCAGATTATTTGCTGACGTTTTCGTAGACATCACTCATGGCTTTTGCCACTTGTTTAGCGATGATAGCAGCAAGACGTTTGTCTCTCTTTTCTTGACGAGAAAGTGATGGGTGGCGGGATCCAGATGACATTGTCTGCAACAGACATCGTCACGGGACTCGTTACAATGGATTCGAATCTCACCTCACACGTCTACTACTTACTAAAGCTCAGGAACACAGTCACCCAATCACATATCACAGATTCACACAATCACAGAAGCACATAAGCACGTAAGCACGTAGAGCACAAAATCCACAAAAACACAAAATCATGTAATCACAAGATGCATTCAGAATACAGAAACCTATCATTCACAGTTCGCGAGTGTTCGAATATAGCAATTGCGTTTAGTATATCGAGTAGCATAGTATTAGCGTATATCATAGCATAAGGTCGTCCACAATTTAGCGATTTGGCAGCGTTTTGAGATAGAATTGTAGTGCGAGTCGTGCATGTCGATCGATGTGAAAGCAAAAATCGAATAAACCTCCAAAATTTAAACACATAAACAGGTAAACACACATACAAGCACCTAGAATCGACGATTCATCAGAGTCAGCAGTTGCGGCCTCAGAATCGAAACACATAAAAATCGAGAAATAGATCGTCTGCGGCTATTAGACTTCGACTACCCAAAGTGATTCGACTATTCACAAGGACTTGTTGTGCACACTTGACCTTCAGGACTATGCTTTTGCCTCGATTCTTGGGAGTTTGGCACACATCCCGTTAGTCATATTGTGACTTCAGGTCGTTGGAGTCCGTCGAGACCTTGGTGAGAGTTTTGTAAAATGGGCAGAACAAGTCGTCAAGGTTAGGGTTTCACCCCTGGCTTAACAACTTTGCTCCTGTTTTTGATAAAATAGAGGAGATTATTCATCAAAATACGAATTTCACTCCTGATTTGGCATAATTCTCCCCGTTTGTAGACAAAATGCGGGTTGATTAAGAAACTTTAGTCGAGAGTTTGCGGTTTTCACACCTAATCTTGACTTAGTTGCTCTTTCTTAGTTGAAAATTTGAGTGTAGTGATGGTGTAGCATAGGCGAGGATAGCGAGAGATTGTAGTAAGCTTATACATAATCCCTAACGGATATGCACAAGTCGGTCTGTGGTTCCTAACTATAGACTAGGTAACTATGACATCGACCCGGACTAGGTCGAGTCTTGCCTAATTCCCTATAGTTATGGCTCTGATACCAATCTGTCACACCCCAACCGATGGCGGAAACATCGAAGTATGGCACTGAGCGAAACAGATTGTCCAGAAGTTTCCATAACAATCATCATTACCAATCAATTTAAAGTAACATGTCCCATACCATGTCTCAAAAGGTAAACAAATTATTACAGACAAAATCTAGGCAAATAGTTCTATTCCGACAACTCAGATTTAAATAGAGCAATTGTTTATCTGCTTCTAGAGACCCTTGATTCAATTTGTACAGACAACTATTTGTTGGCCTCTAGAGCTTTATTCTAGCCTCGATTTCCTAGCAAAAGTGCATCCTAAGCACCTGTCACATACGTTAAAATAAAGTCAATACATATAATGTAAAGGTCAGCATACAAGTTTGATAATAGCATATAGAGTTCGAATTTCGTTAACGCATAACCAGCACGTACACATAGTGAAATGAGGCATGTTAGTTATCGACATAGATCCATCGATACCAATGACTGCGGGTTGACTGCCTGAGGCAGTTCGCAATACATGATTACCACCGTAATCCATGCAAGTAATTGTTCTTAACAACCCCTGCGAACTGGTGCTGAGTCCAAACTATAGTACTATCGTTGCTAAGGCAGGTAGACATCATTCAATGTGTAAACATAACAAATAAGCATTCATAAGCCACGTATAAAATGCATTAACGGTTAGCGTTCAAATAGTATTGATTAGTGTGTTTATTGTGATTTGAATATTCGTAACGTATGTAACACCCAAAATTGCATAAAGCAAAAGGGAACGAGTATACTCACAGCGATGATGGATTGAAGGGAGCGCTAGAGAGTAGGGTTAACCTGAACATATTGATAGCATAACGATAAGTGACGCGTAAAAAGATGCAAAGTGTAAGTGGCTCGGACAACAGCTCGGTCGGATGGTAATCCGACCAGATGGTCCAGTCGTGTGGATGACAATCCGTTCGGATGGTCATCCGATCGGATAGGTTGTCCGGTCGGATGACTGTTCGAGTGGATTGTTTCTTCCTTTGATGTGTTTGTGTATGATGGCTTGTCCTTTGAAGTTTTCGTTGTAGCATTTTGAAAACATGGAAGTATCTCTACCCTAAAAGTCCCCCGGAGCTTTAATCTAGTGTTTGTCTTGTGTGTGGCAACAACCC
>JARYGA010010812.1:0-105437 GCA_030545235.1 Helianthus tuberosus
TTGACAACCTCCTGGAAGCAGCTTTTCTTGCCGCCAGACCTTTCACCATCAATTAGGAATCTAATGCTGTCACTAAACACATTCCTTAAATTGTAGCCATTTGTTGAGTGTTTTTTTTGGTGTCTAATCCGCATATATATCACCATTGCCCTTGATTTTCTTGACTCTATATCTCTTAAATGTCAACATACACACGTGTGATTTAGTTTACGAAGATTTTTCAATGCCGAGAACCTCGATCAGAGAGTCAAAAAGGCGTAAGGTTCACAATGGTGTAAAATTAAAATGGGATATACCGGGCTAGGATTCGAGTTACAGGAACAAGGGCCAAACCAGCCACCCAAGAATGGAATCGTCGAGCAAAAACACTTGACAACCTTCTAAAAGCAGCTTTTCTTGCCACCAGGCATTTCTCCATCAATTAGAAATCTGATGCCGTCACCAAACACATTCCTTAAATTGTAGCCATTTGTTGAGTGTTTTTTTTGTGTCTAATCCGCATATATATCACCATTGCCCTTGATTTTCTTAACTGTATATCTCTTAAATGTCAACATATACACGTGTGATTAAGTTTACGAAGATTTTTCAATGCCGAGAACCTCGATCAGAGAGTAAAAAGGCTTATGGTTCACAATGGTTTAAGATTAAAATGGGATATACCGGGCTAGGGTTCGAGATACAGGAACAAGGGCCAAACCAACCACCCAAGAATGGAATCGTCGAGCGAAAACACATGACAACCTCCTAGAAGCAGTTTTTCTTACCGCCAGACCTTTCTCCATCAATTAGGAATCTGATGCCGTCACTAAACACATTCCTTAAATTGTAGCCATTTGTTGAGTGTTTTTTTTTGTATCTAATCCGCATATATATCACCATTGCCCTTGATTTACATGACCGTATATCTCTTAAATGTCAACATATACACTTGTGATTTAGTTTACGAAGATTTTCCAATGCCGAGAACCTCGATCAGAGAGTAAAAAAGGCGTAAGTTTCACAACTGTGTAAGATTAAAATGGGATATACCGGGCTAGGATTCGAGTTACAGGAACAAGGGCCAAACCAACCACCCAAGAATGGAATCGTCGAGCGAAAACACATGATAACCTCCTAGAAGCAGCTTTTCTTACCGCCAGACCTTTCTCCTTCAATTAGGAATCTGATGATGTCACTAAACACATTCCTTAAATTGTAGCCATTTGTTGAGTGTTTTTTTTTTGTGTCTAATCCGCATATATATCACCATTGCCCTTGTTTTTATTGACTGTATATCTCTTAAATGTCAACATATACACGTGTGATTTGGTTTACAAAGATTTTTCAATGCCGAGAACCTCGATCACAGAGTAAAAAAAGGCGTAAGGTTCACAACGGTGTAAAATTAAAATGGGATATACCGGGATAGAAATCGAGTTACAGGAACAAGGGCCAAACCAAACACCCAAGAATGGAATCGTTGAGCAAAAACACTTGACAACCTCCTAGAAGCAGCTTTTCTTGCCACCAGACCTTTCTCCATCAATTAGGAATCTGATGCCGTCACTAAACACATTCCTTAAATTGTAGCCATTTGTTGAGTGTTTTTTTTTTGGTTTCTAATCCGCATATATATCACCATTGCCCTGGATTTTCTTAACTGTATATCTCTTAAAGGTCAACATATACACTTGTGACTTAGTTTACGAAGATTTTTCAATGCCGAGAACCTCGATCAGAGAGTAAAAAAGGCGTAAGGTTCACAATGGTGCAAAATTGAAATGGGATATACCGGGCTAGGATTTGAGTTACAGGAACAAGGGCCAAACCAACCACCCAAGAATGGAATTGTCGAGTGAAAACACTTGACAACCTCCTAGAAGCAGCTTTTCTTGCCACCAGACCTTTCTCCATCAATTAGGAATCTGATGCCATCACTAAACACATTCCTTAAATTGTAGCCATTTGTTGAGAGTTTTTTTTTTGTGTCTATTCCGCATATATATCACCATTGCCCTTGATTTTCTTGACTGTATATCTCTTAAATATCAACATATACACTTGTGATTTAGTTTATGAAGATTTTTCAATGTCGACAACCTCGATCAGAGAGTAAAAAAGGCGTAACGTTCACAATGGTGTAAGATTAAAATGTGATATACCGGGCTAGGATTCGAGTTACAGGAACAAGGGCCAAACCAAACACCCAAGAATGGAGTCGTCGAGAGAAAACACTTGACAACCTCCTAGAAGCAACTTTTCTTACCGCCGGACCTTTCTCCATCAATTAGGAATCTGATGCTGTCACTAAACACATTCCTTAAATTGTAGCCATTTGTTGAGTGTTTTTTTTTGGTGTCTAATCCGCATATATATCACCATTGCCCTTGATTTTCTTGATTCTATATCTCTTAAATGTCAACATATACACGTGTGATTTAGTTTACGAAGATTTTTCAATGCCGAGATCCTCGATCAGAGAGTCATAAAGGCGTAAGGTTCACAATGGTGTAAAATTAAAATGGGATATACCGGGCTAGGATTCGAGTTACAGGAACAAGGGCCAAACCAGCCACCCAAGAATGGAATCGTCGAGCAAAAACACTTGACAACCTTCTAAAAGCAGCTTTTCTTGCCACCAGGCATTTCTCCATCAATTAGAAATCTGATGCCGTCACCAAACACATTCCTTAAATTGTAGCCATTTGTTGAGTGTTTTTTTTGTGTCTAATCCGCATATATATCACCATTGCCCTTGATTTTCTTGACTGTATATCTCTTAAATGTCAACATATACACGTGTGATTAAGTTTACGAAGATTTTTCAATGCCGAGAACCTCGATCAGAGAGTAAAAAGGCTTAAGGTTCACAATGGTTTAAGATTAAAATGGGATATACCGGGCTAGGGTTCGAGATACAGGAACAAGGGCCAAACCAACCACCCAAGAATGGAATCGTCGAGCGAAAACACATGACAACCTCCTAGAAGCAGCTTTTCTTACCGCCAGACCTTTCTCCATCAATTAGGAATCTGATGCCGTCACTAAACACATTCCTTAAATTGTAGCCATTAGTTGAGTGTTTTTTTTTGTGTCTAATCCTCATATATATCACCATTGCCCTTGATTTACATGACCGTATATCTCTTAAATGTCAACATATACACTTGTGATTTAGTTTACGAAGATTTTCCAATGCCGAGAACCTCGATCAGAGAGTAAAAAAGGCGTAAGTTTCACAACGGTGTAAGATTAAAATGGGATATACCGGGCTAGGATTCGAGTTACAGGAACAAGGGCCAAACCAACCACCCAAGAATGGAATCGTCAAGCGAAAACACATGACAACCTCCTAGAAGCAGCTTTTCTTGCCGCCAGACCTTTCTCCATCAATTGGGAATCTGATGCCGTTACTAAACACATTCCTTAAATTGTAGCCATTTGTTGAGTGTTTTTTTTTGTGTCTAATCCGCATATGTATCACCATTGTCGTTGATTTTATTGACTGTATATCTCTTAAATGTCAACATATACACTTGTGATTTAGTGTACGAAGATTTTTCAATGCCGAGAACCTCGATCAGAGAGTAAAAAGACGTAAGGTTCACAATGGTGTAAAATTAAAATGGGATATACCGGGCTAGGATTCGAGTTACAGGAACAAGGGCCAAACCAACCACCCAAGAATGGAATCGTCGAGCGAAAACACATGATAACCTCCTAGAAGCAGCTTTTCTTGCCGCCAGACCTTTCTCCATCAATTAGGAATCTGATGATGTCACTAAACACATTCCTTAAATTGTAGCCATTTGTTGAGTGTTTTTTTTTGTGTCTAATCCGCATATATATCACCATTGCCCTTGATTTTATTGACTGTATATCTCTTAAATGTCAACATATACACGTGTGATTTGGTTTACAAAGATTTTTCAATGCCGAGAACCTCGATCACAGAGTAAAAAAAGGCGTAAGGTTCACAACGGTGTAAAATTAAAATGGGATATACCGGGCTAGGATTCGAGTTACAGGAACAAGGGCCAAACCAAACACCCAAGAATGGAATCGTTGAGCAAAAACACTTGACAACCTCCTAGAAGCAGCTTTTCTTGCCACCAGACCTTTCTCCATCAATTAGGAATCTGATGCCGTCACTAAACACATTCCTTAAATTGTAGCCATTTGTTGAGTATTTTTTTTTGGTTTCTAATCCGCATATATATCACCATTGCCCTGGATTTTCTTAACTGTATATCTCTTAAAGGTCAACATATACACTTGTGACTTAGTTTACGAAGATTTTTCAATGCCGAGAACCTCGATCAGAGAGTAAAAAAGGCGTAAGGTTCACAATGGTGCAAAATTGAAATGGGATATACCGGGCTAGGATTTGTGTTACAGGAACAAGGGCCAAACCAACCACCCAAGAATGGAATTGTCGAGTGAAAACACTTGACAACCTCCTAGAAGCAGCTTTTCTTGCCACCAGACCTTTCTCCATCAATTAGGAATCTGATGCCATCACTAAACACATTCCTTAAATTGTAGCCATTTGTTGAGAGTTTTTTTTTGTGTCTATTCCGCATATATATCACCATTGCCCTTGATTTTCTTGACTGTATATCTCTTAAATATCAACATATACACTTGTGATTTAGTTTATGAAGATTTTTCAATGTCGAGAACCTCGATCAGAGAGTAAAAAAGGCGTAACGTTCACAATGGTGTAAGATTAAAATGTGATATACCGGGCTAGGATTCGAGTTACAGGAACAAGGGCCAAACCAACCACCCAAGAATGGAATCGTCGAGCGAAAACACTTGACAACCTCCTAGAAGCAGCTTTTCTTACCGCCAGACCTTTCTCCATCAATTAGGAATCTGATGCTGTCACTAAACACATTCCTTAAATTGTAGCCATTTGTTGAGTGTTTTTTTTGGTGTCTAATCCGCATATATATCACCATTGCCCTTGATTTTCTTGATTCTATATCTCTTAAATGTCAACATATACACGTGTGATTTAGTTTACGAAGATTTTTCAATGCCGAGAACCTCGATCAGAGAGTCAAAAAGGCGTAAGGTTCACAATGGTGTAAAATTTAAATGGGATATACCGGGCTAGGATTCGAGTTACAGGAACAAGGGCCAAACCAGCCACCCAAGAATGGAATCGTCGAGCGAAAACACTTGACAACCTTGTAGAAGCAGCTTTTCTTGCCACCAGACATTTCTCCATCAATTAGGAATCTGATGCCGTCACCAAACACATTCCTTAAATTGTAGCCATTTGTTGAGTGTTTTTTTTTGTGTATAATCCGCATATATATGACCATTGCCCTTGATTTTCTTGACTGTATATCTCTTAAATGTCAACATATACACGTGTGATTAAGTTTACGAAGATTTTTCAATGCCGAGAACCTCGATCAGAGAATAAAAAGGATTAAGATTCACAATGGTTTAAGATAAAAATGGGATATACCGGGCTAGGGTTCGAGATACAGGAACAAGGGCCAAACCAACCACCCAAGAATGGAATCGTCGAGCGAAAACACATGACAACCTCCTAGAAGCAGCTTTTCTTGCCGCCAGACCTTTCTCCATCAATTAGGAATCTGATGCCGTCACTAAACACATTCCTTAAATTGTAGCCATTTGTTGAGTGTTTTTTTTGTGTCTAATCCGCATATATATCACCATTGCCCTTGATTTTCATGACCGTATATCTCTTAAATGTTAACATATACACTTGTGATTTAGTTTACGAAGATTTTCCAATGCCGAGAACCTCGATCAGAGAGTAAAAAAGGCGTAAGTTTCACAACGGTGTAAGATTAAAATGGGATATACCGGGCTAGGATTCGAGTTACAGGAACAAGGGCCAAACCAACCACCCAAGAATGGAATCGTCAAGCGAAAACACATGACAACCTCCTAGAAGCAGCTTTTCTTGCCACCAGACCTTTCTCCATCAATTGGGAATCTGATGCCGTTACTAAACACATTCCTTAAATTGTAGCCATTTGTTTAGTGTTTTTTTTTTGTGTCTAATCCGCATATGTATCACCATTGCCCTTGATTTTATTGACTGTATATCTCTTAAAAGTCAACATATACACTTGTGATTTAGTGTACGAAGATTTTTCAATGCCGAGAACCTCGATCAGAGAGTAAAAAGACGTAAGGTTCACAATGGTGTAAAATTAAAATGGGATATACCGGGCTAGGATTCGAGTTACAGGAACAAGGGCCAAACCAACCACCCAAGAATGGAATCGTCGAGCGAAAACACATGATAACCTCCTAGAAGCAGCTTTTCTTGCCGCCAGACCTTTCTCCATCAATTAGGAATCTGATGACGTCACTAAACACATTCCTTAAATTGTAGCCATTTGTTGAGTGTTTTTTTTTTTTGTGTCTAATCCGCATATATATCACCATTGCCCTTGATTTTATTGACTGTATATCTCTTAAATGTCAACATATACACGTGTGATTTGGTTTACAAAGATTTTTCAATGCCGAGAACCTCGATCACAGAGTAAAAAAAGGCGTAAGGTTCACAACGGTGTAAAATTAAAATGGGATATACCGGGCTAGGATTCGAGTTACAGGAACAAGGGCCAAACCACACACCCAAGAATGGAATCGTTGAGCAAAAACACTTGACAACCTCCTAGAAGCAGCTTTTCTTGCCACCAGACCTTTCTCCATCAATTAGGAATCTGATGCCGTCACTAAACACATTCCTTAAATTGTAGCCATTTGTTGAGTGTTTTTTTTTTGGTTTCTAATCTGCATATATATCACCATTGCCCTGGATTTTCTTAACTGTATATCTCTTAAATGTCAACATATACACTTGTGACTTAGTTTACGAAGATTTTTCAATGGCGAGAACCTCGATCAGAGAGTAAAAAAGGCGTAAGGTTCACAATGGTGCAAAATTGAAATGGGATATACCGGGCTAGGATTTGAGTTACTGGAACAAGGTCCAAACCAACCACCCATGAATGGAATTGTCGAGTGAAAACACTTGACAACCTCCTAGAAGCAGCTTTTCTTGCCACCAGACCTTTCTCCATCAATTAGGAATCTGATGCCATCACTAAACACATTCCTTAAATTGTAGCCATTTGTTGAGAGTTTTTTTTTTTGTGTCTATTCCGCATATATATCACCATTGCCCTTGATTTTCTTGACTGTATATCTCTTAAATATCAACATATACACTTGTGATTTAGTTTATGAAGATTTTTCAATGTCGAGAACCTCGATCAGAGAGTAAAAAAGGCGTAACGTTCACAATGGTGTAAGATTAAAATGTGATATACCGGGCTAGGATTCGAGTTACAGGAACAAGGACCAAACCAACCACCCAAGAATGGAATCGTCGAGCGAAAACACTTGACAACCTCCTAGAAGCAGCTTTTCTTACCGCCAGACCTTTCTCCATCAATTAGGAATCTGATGCTGTCACTAAACACATTCCTTAAATTGTAGCCATTTGTTGAGTGTTTTTTTTGGTGTCTAATCCGCATATATATCACCATTGCCCTTGATTTTCTTGATTCTATATCTCTTAAACGTCAACATATACACGTGTGATTTAGTTTACGAAGATTTTTCAATGCCGAGAACCTCGATCAGAGACTCAAAAAGGCGTAAGGTTCACAATGGTGTAAAATTTAAATGGGATATACCGGGCTAGGATTCGAGTTACAGGAACAAGGGCCAAACCAGCCACCCAAGAATGGAATCGTCGAGCGAAAACACTTGACAACCTTCTAGAAGCAGCTTTTCTTGCCACCAGACATTTCTCCATCAATTAGGAATCTGATGCCGTCACCAAACACATTCCTTAAATTGTAGCCATTTGTTGAGTGTTTTTTTTTTGTGTATAATCCGCATATATATGACCATTGCCCTTGATTTTCTTGACTGTATATCTCTTAAATGTCAACATATACACGTGTGATTAAGTTTACGAAGATTTTTCAATGCCGAGAACCTCGATCAGAGAATAAAAAGGCTTAAGATTCACAATGGTTTAAGATAAAAATGGGATATACCGGGCTAGGGTTCGAGATACAGGAACAAGGGCCAAACCAACCACCCAAGAATGGAATCGTCGAGCGAAAACACATGACAACCTCCTAGAAGCAGCTTTTCTTGCCGCCAGACCTTTCTCCATCAATTAGGAATCTGATGCCGTCACTAAACACATTCCTTAAATTGTAGCCATTTGTTGAGTGTTTTTTTTGTGTTTAATCCGCATATATATCACCATTGCCCTTGATTTTCATGACCATATATCTCTTAAATGTCAACATATACACTTGTGATTTAGTTTACGAAGATTTTCCAATGCCGAGAACCTCGATCAGAGAGTAAAAAAGGCGTAAGTTTCACAACGGTGTAAGATTAAAATGGGATATACCGGGCTAGGATTCGAGTTACAGGAACAAGGGCCAAACCAACCACCCAAGAATGGAATCGTCAATCGAAAACACATGACAACCTCCTAGAAGCAGCTTTTCTTGCCACCAGACCTTTCTCCATCAATTGGGAATCTGAAGCCGTTACTAAACACATTCCTTAAATTGTAGCCATTTGTTTAGTGTTTTTTTTTGTGTCTAATCCGCATATGTATCACCATTGCCCTTGATTTTATTGACTGTATATCTCTTAAAAGTCAACATATACACTTGTGATTTAGTGTACGAAGATTTTTCAATGCCGAGAACCTCGATCAGAGAGTAAAAAGACGTAAGGTTCACAATGGTGTAAAATTAAAATGGGATATACCGGGCTAGGATTCGAGTTACAGGAACAAGGGCCAAACCAACCACCCAAGAATGGAATCGTCGAGCGAAAACACATGATAACCTCCTAGAAGCAGCTTTTCTTGCCGCCAGACCTTTCTCCATCAATTAGGAATCTGATGACGTCACTAAACACATTCCTTAAATTGTAGCCATTTGTTGAGTGTTTTTTTTTTGTGTCTAATCCGCATATATATCACCATTGCCCTTGATTTTATTGACTGTATATCTCTTAAATGTCAACATATACACGTGTGATTTGGTTTACAAAGATTTTTCAATGCCGAGAACCTCGATCACAGAGTAAAAAAGGCGAAAGGTTCACAACGGTGTAAAATTAAAATGGGATATACCGGGCTAGGATTCGAGTTACAGGAACAAGGGCCAAACCAAACACCCAAGAATGGAATCGTTGAGCAAAAACACTTGACAACCTCCTAGAAGCAGCTTTTCTTGCCACCAGACCTTTCTCCATCAATTAGGAATCTGATGCCGTCACTAAACACATTCCTTAAATTGTAACCATTTGTTGAGTGTTTTTTTTTTGTTTCTAATCCGCATATATATCACCATTGCCCTGGATTTTCTTAACTGTATATCTCTTAAATGTCAACATATACACTTGTGACTTAGTTTACGAAGATTTTTCAATGCCGAGAACCTCGATCAGAGAGTAAAAAAGGCGTAAGGTTCACAATGGTGTAAAATTAAAATGGGATATACCGGGCTAGGATTCGAGTTACAGGAACAAGGGCCAAGCCAGCCACCCAAGAATGGAATCGTCGAGCGAAAACACTTGACAACCTTCTAGAAGCAGCTTTTCTTGCCACCTGACATTTCTCCATCAATTAGGAATCTGATGCCGTCACCAAACACATTCCTTAAGTTGTAGCCATTTGTTGATTGTTTTTTTTGGGTTTCTAATCCGCTTATATATCACCATTGCCCTTGATTTTCTTGACTGTATATCTCTTAAATGTCAACATATACACTTGTGATTTAGTTTACGAAGATTTTTCAATGCCGAGAACCTCGATCAGAGAGTAAAAAAGGCGTAAGGTTCACATTGGTGTAAAATAAAAATGGGATATACCGGGCTAGGATTTGAGTTACAGGAACAAGGGCCAAACCAACCACCCAAGAATGGAATTGTCGAGTGAAAACACTTGACAACCTCCTAGAAGCAGCTTTTCTTGCCACCAGACCTTTCTCCATCAATTAGGAATCTGATGCCATCACTAAACACATTCCTTAAATTGTAGCCATTTGTTGAGAGTTTTTTTTTTGTGTCTATTCCGCATATATATCACCATTGCCCTTGATTTTCTTGACTGTATATCTCTTAAATGTCAACATATACACTTGTGATTGAGTTTATGAAGATTTTTCAATGCCGAGAACCTCGATCAGAGAGTAAAAAAGGTGTAAGGTTCACAATGGTGTAAGATTAAAATGTGATATACCGGGCTAGGATTCGAGTTACAGGAACAAGGGCCAAACCAACCACCCAAGAATGGAATCGTCGAGCGAAAACACTTGACAACCTCCTAGAAGCAGCTTTTCTTGCCGCCAGACCTTTCTCCATCAATTAGGAATCTGATGCTGTCACTAAACACATTCCTTAAATTGTAGCCATTTGTTGAGTGTTTTTTTTTTGTGTCTAATCCGCATATATATCACCATTGCCCTTGATTTTCTTGACTCTATATCTCTTAAATGTCAACATATACACGTGTGATTTAGTTTACAAAGATTTTTCAATGCCGAGAACCTCGATCAGAGAGTCAAAAAGGCGAAAGGTTCACAATGGTGTAAAATTAAAATGGGATATACCGGGCTAGGATTCGAGTTACAGGAACAAGGGCCAAACCAGCCACCCGAGAATGGAATCGTCGAGCGAAAACACTTGACAACCTTCTAGAATCAGCTTTTCTTGCCACCAGACATTTCTCCATCAATTAGGAATCTGATGCCGTCACCAAACACATTCCTTAAATTGTAGCCATTTGTTGAGTGTTTTTTTTGTGTCTAATCCGCAAATATATCACCATTGCCCTTGATTTTCTTGACTGTATATCTCTTAAATGTCAACATATACACGTGTGATTTAGTTTACGAAGATTTTCCAATGCCGAGAACCTCGATCAGAGAGTAAAAAAGGCGTAAGTTTCACAACGGTGTAAGATTAAAAAGGGATATACCGGGCTAGGATTCGAGTTACAGGAACAAGGGCCAAACCAACCACCCAAGAATGGAATCGTCAAGCGAAAACACAGGAACAAGGGCCAAACCAACCACCCAAGAATGGAATCGTCAAGCTTTTCTTGCCGCCGGACCTTTCTCCATCAATTGGGAATCTGATGCCGTTACTAAACACATTCCTTAAATTGTAGCCATTTGTTGAGTGTTTTTTTTGTGTCTAATCCGCATATGTATAACCATTGCCCTTGATTTTATTGACTGTATATCTCTTAAATGTCAACATATACACTTGTGATTTAGTGTACGAAGATTTTCCAATGCCGAGAACCTCGATCAGAGAGTAAAAAGACGTAAGGTTCACAATGGTGTAAAATAAAATGGGATATACCGGGCTAGGATTCGAGTTACAGGAACAAGGGCCAAACCAACCACCCAAGAATGGAATCGTCGAGCGGAAACACATGATAGCCTCCTAGAAGCAGCTTTTCTTGCCGCCGGACCTTTCTTTATCAATTAGGAATCTGATGACGTCACTAAACACATTCCTTAAATTGTAGCCATTTGTTGAGTGTTTTTTTTTTGTGTCTAATCCGCATATATATCACAATTGCCCTTGATTTTATTGACTGTATATCTCTTAAATGTCAACATATACACGTGTGATTTGGTTTACAAAGATTTTTCAATGCCGAGAACCTCAGTCACAGAGTAAAAAAGGCGTAAGGTTCACAATGGTGTAAAATTAAAATGGGATATACCGGGCTAGGATTCGAGTTACAGGAACAAGGGCCAAACCAAACACCCAAGAATGGAATCGTTGAGCAAAAACACTTGACAACCTCCTAGAAGCAGCTTTTCTTGCCACCAGACCTTTCTCCATCAATTAGGAATCTGATGCCGTCACTAAACACATTCCTTAAATTGTAGCCATTTGTTGAGTGTTTTTTTTTTGGTTTCTAATCCGCATATATATCACCATTGCCCTGGATTTTCTTAACTGTATATCTCTTAAATGTCAACATATACACTTGTGACTTAGTTTACGAAGATTTTTCAATGCCGAGAACCTCGATCAAAGAGTAAAAAAGGCGTAAGGTTCACAATGGTGTAAAATTAAAATGGGATATACCGGGCAAGGATTCGAGTTACAGGAACAAGGGCAAAACCAGCCACCCAAGAATGGAATCGTCGAGCGAAAACACTTGACAACCTTCTAGAAGCAGCTTTTCTTGCCACCTGACATTTCTCCATCAATTAGGAATCTGATGCCGTCACCAAACACATTCCTTAAGTTGTAGCCATTTGTTGATTGTTTTTTTTTTGGTTTCTAAACCGCATATATATCACCATTGCCCTTGATTTTCTTGACTGTATATCTCTTAAATGTCAACATATACACTTGTGATTTAGTTTACGAAGATTTTTCAATGCCGAGAACCACGATCAGAGAGTAAAAAAGGCGTAAGGTTCACAATGGTGTAAGATTAAAATGGGATATACCGGGCTAGGATTCGAGTTACAGGAACAAGGGCCAAACCAACCACCCAAGAATGGAATCGTCGAGCGAAAACAGTTGACAACCTCCTAGAAGCAGCTTTTCTTGCCGCCAGACCTTTCTCCATTAATTAGGAATCTGATGCCGTCACTAAACACATTCGTTAAATTGTAGCCATTTGTTGAGTGTTTTTTTTGTGTCTAATCCGCATATATATCACCATTGCCCTTGATTTTCTTGACTGTATATCTCTTAAATATCAACATATACACGTGTGATTAAGTTTACGAAGATTTTTCAATGCCGAGAACCTCCATCAGAGAGTAAAAAGGCTTAAGGTTCACAATGGTTTAAGATTAACATGGGATGTACCGGGCTAGGATTCGAGTTACAGGAACAAGGGCCAAACCAACCACCCAAGAATGGAATCGTCGAGCGAAAATACTTGACAACCTCCTAGAAGCAGCTTTTCTTGCCGCCAAAGCTTTCTCCATCAATTAGGAATCTGATGCCGTCACTAAATACATTCCTTAAATTGTAGCCATTTGTTGAGTGGTTTTTTTGGTGTCTAATCCGCATATATATCACCATTACCCTTGATTTTCTTGACTTTATATCTCTTAAATGTCAACATATACACGTGTGATTTAGTTTTCGAAGATTTTTCAATGCCGAGAACCTCGATCAGAGAGTAAAAAGGCGTAAGGTTCACAATGGTGTAAAATTAAAATGGGATATTCTGGGCTAGGATTCGAGTTACAGGAACAAGGGCCAAACCAACCACCCAATAATGGAATCCTCGAGTGAAAACACTTGACAACCTCCTAGAAGCAGCTTTTCTTACCACCAGACCTTTCTCCATCAATTAGGAATCTGATGCCGTCACTAAACACATTCCTTAAATTGTAGCCATTTGTTGAGTGTTTTTTTTTGGTGTCTAATCCGCATATATATAACCATTGCCCTTGATTTTCTTGACTGTATATCTCTTTAATATCAACATATACACGTGTGATTTAGATTACGAAGATTTTTCAATGCCGAGAACCTCGACGAGAGAGTAAAAAAGGCGTAAGGTTCACACTGGCGTAAAATTAAAATGGGATATACCTGGCTAGGATTCGAGTTAGTGGAACAAGGGCCAAACCAACCACCCAAGAATGGAATCGTCGAGCGAAAGCACTTGACAACCTCCTAGAAGCAGCTTTTCTTACCTCCAGACATTTCTCCATCAATTAGGAATCTGATGCCGTCACTAAGCACATTCCTTAAATTGTAGCCATTTGTGGAGTGTTTTTTTTTTGTGTCTAATCCGCATATGTATCACCATTGCCCTTGATTTTCTTGACTGTATATCTCTTAAATGTCAACATATACACGTGTGATTTAGTTTACGAAGATTTTTCAATGCCAAGAACTTCGATCAGAGAGTAAAAAAGGCGTAAGGTTCACAATGGTGTAAAATTAAAATGAGATATACCGGGCTAGGATTCGAGTTACAGGAACAAGGGCCAAACCAACCACCCAAGAATGGAATCGTCGAGCGAAAACATTTGACAACATCCTAGAAGCAGATTTTCTTGCCACCAGACGTTTCTCCATCAATTAGGAATCTGATGCCGCCACTAAACACATTCCTTAAATTGTAGCCATTTGTTGAGTGTTGTTTTTGTGTCTAATCCGCATATATATAACCATTGCCCTTGATTTTCTTGACTGTATATCTCTTAAATATCAACATATACACGTGTGATTTAGTTTACGAAGATTTTTCAATGCCGAGAACCTTGATCAAAGAGTAAAAAAGACGTAAGGCTCACAATGGTGTAAAATTAAAATATGATATACCAGGCTAGGATTCGAGTTACAGGAACAAGGGCCAAACCAACCACCCAAGAATGGAATCGTCGAGCGAAAACACTTGACAACATCCTAGAAGCAGCTTTTCTTACCACCAGACCTTTCTCCATCAATTAGGAATCTGATGTCGTCACTAAACAAATTCCTTAAATTGTAGCCATTTGTTGAGGGTTTTTTTTTCGGTGTCTAATCCACGTATATATCACCATTGCCCTTGATTTTCTTGAGTGTATATCTCTTAAATATCAACATATACACGTGTGATTTAGTTTACGAAGATTTTACAATGCCGAGAACCTCGATCAGAGAGTAAAAAAGGCGTAAGGTTAACAATGGTGTAAAATTAAAATGAGATATACCGGGCTAGGATTCGAGTTATAGGAACAAGGGCCAAACCAACCACCCAAGAATGGAATCGTCGAGCGAGAACACCTGACAACCTCCTAGAAGTAGCTTTTTTTGCCACCAGACCTTTCTCCATCAATTAGGAATCTGATTCCCTCACTAAACACATTCCTTAAATTGTAGCCATTTGTTGAGTGTTTTTTTTGGTGTCTAATCCGCATATATATCACCATTGCCCTTGATTTTCTTGAATTTATATCTCTTAAATATCAACATATACGCGTGTGATTTAGTTTACGAAGATTTTTCAATGCCGAGAACCTCGATCAGAGAGTAAAAAATGCGTAAGGTTCACAATGGTATAAAATTAAAATGGGATATAAGGGCTAGGATTCGAGTTACGGGAACAAGGGCAAAACCAACCACCCATGAATGGAATCGTCGAGCGTAAACACTTGACAACCTACTAAAAGCAGCTTTTCTTACCACCAGACCTTTCTCCATCAATTAGGAATCTGATGCCGTCACTAAACACATTCCTTAAATTGTAGCCATTTGTTGAGTGTTTTTTTTTTGTGTCTAATCCGCATATATATAACCATTGCCCTTGATTTTCTTGACTGTATATCTCTTTAATATCAACATATACACGTGTGATTTAGATTACGAAGATTTTTCAATGCCGAGAACCTCGACGAGAGAGTAAAAAAGGCGTAAGGTTCACACTGGCGTAAAATTAAAATGGGATATACCTGGCTAGGATTCGAGTTAGAGGAACAAGGGCCAAACCAACCACCCAAGAATGGAATCGTCGAGCGAAAGCACTTGACAACCTCCTAGAAGCAGCTTTTCTTACCTCCAGACATTTCTCCATCAATTAGGAATCTGATGCCGTCACTAAGCACATTCCTTAAATTGTAGCCATTTGTGGAGTGTTTTTTTTGTGTCTAATCCGCATATGTATCACCATTGCCCTTGATTTTCTTGACTGTATATCTCTTAAATGTCAACATATACACGTGTGATTTAGTTTACGAAGATTTTTCAATGCCAAGAACTTCGATCAGAGAGTAAAAAAGGCGTAAGGTTCACAATGGTGTAAAATTAAAATGAGATATACCGGGCTAGGATTCGAGTTACAGGAACAAGGGCCAAACCAACCACCCAAGAATGGAATCGTCGAGCGAAAACATTTGACAACATCCTAGAAGCAGATTTTCTTGCCCATCAGACGTTTCTCCATCAATTAGGAATCTGATGCCGCCACTAAACACATTCCTTAAATTGTAGCCATTTGTTGAGTGTTTTTTTTGTGTCTAATCCGCATATATATAACCATTGCCCTTGATTTTCTTGACTGTATATCTCTTAAATATCAACATATACACGTGTGATTTAGTTTACGAAGATTTTTCAATGCCGAGAACCTTGATCAAAGAGTAAAAAAGTCGTAAGGTTCACAATGGTGTAAAATTAAAATATGATATACCAGGCTAGGATTCGAGTTACAGGAACAAGGGCCAAAACAACCACCCAAGAATGGAATCGTCGAGCGAAAACACTTGACAACATCCTAGAAGCAGCTTTTCTTACCACCAGACCTTTCTCCATCAATTAGGAATCTGATGTCGTCACTAAACAAATTCCTTAAATTGTAGCCATTTGTTGAGGGTTTTTTTTTCGGTGTCTAATCCGCGTATATATCACCATTGCCCTTGATTTTCTTGAGTGTATATCTCTTAAATATCAACATATACACGTGTGATTTAGTTTACGAAGATTTTACAATGCCGAGAACCTCGATCAGAGAGTAAAAAAGGCGTAAGGTTAACAATGGTGTAAAATTAAAATGAGATATACCGGGCTAGGATTCGAGTTATAGGAACAAGGGCCAAACCAACCACCCAAGAATGGAATCGTCGAGCGAGAACACCTGACAACCTCCTAGAAGTTGCTTTTTTTGCCACCAGACCTTTCTCCATCAATTAGGAATCTGATTCCCTCACTAAACACATTCCTTAAATTGTAGCCATTTGTTGAGTGTTTTTTTTGGTGTCTAATCCGCATATATATCACCATTGCCCTTGATTTTCTTGAATTTATATCTCTTAAATATCAACATATACGCGTGTGATTTAGTTTACGAAGATTTTTCAATGCCGAGAACCTCGATCAGAGAGTAAAAAAGGCGTAAGGTTCACAATGGTATAAAATTAAAATGGGATATAAGGGCTAGGATTCGAGTTACGGGAACAAGGGCAAAACCAACCACCCATGAATGGAATCGTCGAGCGTAAACACTTGACAACCTACTAAAAGCAGCTTTTCTTACCACCAGACCTTTCTCCATCAATTAGGAATCTGATGCCGTCACTAAACACATTCCTTAAATTGTAGCCATTTGTTGAGTGTTTTTTGTGTCTAATCCGCATATATATCACCATTGCCCTTGATTTGCTTGACGGTATATCTCTTAAATATCAACATATACTCGTGTGATTTAGATTACGAAGATTTTTCAATGCCGAGAACCTCGATCAGAGAGTAAAAAAGTCGTAAGGTTCACAATGGTGTAAAATTAAAATGGGATATACCGGGCTAGGATTCGAGTTACAGGAACAAGGGCTAAACCAACCACCCAAGAATGGAATCGTCGAGCGAAAACACTTGACAACCTCCTAGAAGCAGCTTTTCTTACCACCAGACCTTTCTCCATCAATTAGGAATCTGATGCCGTCACTAAATACATTCCTTAAATTGTAGCCATTTGTTGAGTGTTTTTTTTTGTGTCTAATCCGCATATATATCACAATTGCCCTTGATTTTCTTGACCGTATATCTCTTAAATATCAACATATACACGCGTGATTAAGATTACGAAGATTTTTCAATGCCGAGAACCTCGATCAGAGAGTAAAAAAGTCGTAAGGTTCACAATGGTGTAAAATTAAAATGGGATATACCGGGCTAGGATTCGAGTTACTGGAACAAGGGCTAAAACAACCATCCAAGAATGGAATCGTTGAGCGAAAACACTTGACAACCTCCTAGAAGCAGCTTTTCTTACCACCAGACCTTTCTCCATCAATTAGGAATCTGATGCCGTCACTATATACATTCCTTAAATTGTAGCCATTTGTTGAGTGTTTTTTTTTGGTGTCTAATCCGCATATATATCACCATTGCCCTTGATTTTCTTGACCGTATATCTCTTAAATATCAACATATACACGAGTGATTTAGATTACGAAGATTTTTCAATGCCGAGAACCTCGATCAGAGAGTAAAAGAGTCGTAAGGTTCACAATGGTGTAAAATTAAAATGGGATATACCGGGCTAGGATTCGAGTAACTGGAACAAGGGCTAAAACAACCACCCAAGAATGGAATCGTTGAGCGAAAACACTTGACAACCTCCTAGAAGCAGATTTTCTTACCCCCAGACCTTTTTCCATCAATTAGGAATCTGATGCCGTCACTAAACACATTCCTTAAATTGTAGCCATTTGTTGAGTGTTTTTTTTTTTGTCTAATCCGCATATATATCACCATTGCCCTTGATTTTATTGACTGTAAATCTCTTAAATGTCAACATATACACGTGTCATTTAGTTTACGAAGATTTTACAATGCCGAGAACCTCGATCAGAGAGTAAAAAAGGCGTAAGGTTCACAATGGTATAAAATTAAAATGGGATATACCGGGCTAGAATTCGAGTTTCGGGAACAAGGGCCAAACCAACCACCCAAGAATGGAATCGTCAAGCGAAAACACTTGACAACCTCCTAGAAGCAGCTTTTCTTACCACCAGACCTTTCTCCATCAATTAGGAATCTGATGCCATCACAAAAAACATTCTTTAAATTGTAGCCATTTGTTGAGTGTTTTTTTTGGAGTCTAATCCGCATATATATCACCATTGCCCTTGATTTTCTTGACTGTATATCTCTTAAATGTCAACATATACACGTGTGATTTAGTTTACAAAGATTTTTCAATGCCGAGAACCTCGATCAGAGAGTAAAAAAGGCGTAAGGTTCACAATGGTGTAAAATTAAAATGGGATATACCGGGCTAGGATTCGAGTTACAGGAACAAGGGCCTAACCACCCACCCAAGAATGGAATCGTCGAGCGAAAACACTTGACAACCTCCTAGAAGCAGTTTTTCTTACCACCAGACCTTTCTCCATCAATTAGGAATCTGATGTCGTCACAAAACAAATTCGTTAAATTGTAGCCATTTGTTGAGGGTTTTTTTTTCGGTGTCTAATCCGCATATATATCACCATTGCCCTTGATTTTCTTGAGTGTATATCTCTTAAATATCAACATATACACGTGTGATTTAGTTTACGAAGATTTTTCAATGCCGAGAACCTCGATCAGAGAGTAAAAAAGGCGTAAGGTTCACAATGGTGTAAAATTAAAATGGGATATACCGGGCTAGGATTCGAGTTATAGGAACAAGGGCCAAACCAACCACCCAAGAATGGAATCGTCGAGCGAGAACACCTGACAACCTCCTAGAAGTAGCTTTTTTTGCCACCAGACCTTTCTCCATCCATTAGGAATCTGATTCCCTCACTAAACACATTCCTTAAATTGTAGCCATTTGTTGAGTGTTTTTTTTTGGTGTCTAATCCGCAGATATATCACCATTGCCCTTGATTTTCTTGACTGTATATCTCTTAAATGTCAACATATACACGTGTGATTTAGTTTACAAAGATTTTTCAATGCCGAGAACCTCGATCAGAGAGTAAAAAAGGCGTAAGGTTCACAATGGTGTAAAATTAAAATGGGATATACCGGGCTAGGATTCGAGTTACAGGAACAAGGGCCTAACCACCCACCCAAGAATGGAATCGTCGAGCGAAAACACTTGACAACCTCCTAGAAGCAGCTTTTCTTACCACCAGACCTTTCTCCATCAATTAGGAATTTGATGCTGTCACTAAACACATTCCTTAAATTCTAGCCATTTGTTGAGTGTTTTTTTTTTATATCTAATCCGCATATATATCACCATTGCCCTTGATTTTCTTGAGTGTATATCTCTTAAATATCAACATATACACGTGTGATTTAGATTACGAAGATTTTTCAATGCCGAGAACCTCGATCAGAGAGTAAAAAAGTCGTAAGGTTCACAATGGTGTAAAATTATAATGGGATATATCGGGCTAGGATTGGAGTTACCGGAACAAGGGCCAAACCAACCACCCAAGAATGGAATCGTCGAGCGAAAACAATTGACAACCTCCTAGAAGCAGTTTTTCTAACCACCAGACCTTTCTCCATCAATTAGGAATCTGATGCCGTCACTAAACACATTCCTTAAATTTTAGCCATTTGTTGAGTGTTTTTTTTGGTGTCTAATCCGCATATATATCACCATTGCCCTTGATTTTCTTGACTGTATATCTCTTAAATGTCAACGTATACACGTGTGATTTAGTTTATGAAGATTGTTCAATGTCGAGAACCTCGACCAGTGAGTAAAAAAGGCGTAAGGTTCACAATGGTATAAAATTAAAATGGGATATACCGGGGTAGGATTCGAGTTACAGGAACAAGGGCCAAACCAACCACCCAAGAATGGAATCGTCGAGCGAAAACACTTGACAACCTCCTAGAAGCGGCTTTTCTTACGAACAGACCTTTCTCCATCAATTAGGAATCAGATGCCGACACTAAACACATTCCTTAAATTGTAGCCATTTGTTGAGTGTTTTTTTTGGGTGTCTAATCCGCATATATATCACCATTCCCCTTGATTTTCTTGACTGTATATTTCTTAAATGTCAACATATACACGTGTGATTTAGTTTACGAAGATTTTACAATGCCGAGAACCTCGATCAGAGAGTAAAAAAGGCGTAAGGTTCACAATGGTGTAAAATTAAAATGGGATATACCGGGCTAGGATTCGAGTTACAGGAACAAGGGCTAAACCAACCACCCAAGAATGGTATCGTCGAGCGAAAACACTTGACAACCTCCTAGAAGCAGTTTTTCTTACCACCAGACCTTTTTCCATCAATTAGGAATCTGATGCCGTCACTAAACACATTCCTTAAATTGTAGCCATTTGTTGAGTGTTTTTTTTTGTGTCTAATCCGCATATATATCACCATTGCCCTTGATTTTCTTGACTGTATATCTCTTAAATATCAACATATACACGTGTGATTTAGATTACGAAAATTTTTCAAAGCCGAGAACCTCGATCAGAGAGTAAAAAAGGCGTAAGGTTCACAATGGTGTAGAATTAAAATGGGATATACCGGGCTAGGATTCGAGTTACAGGAACAAGGGCCAAACCAACCACACAAGAGTGGAATCGTCGAGCGAAAGCACTTGACAACCTCCTAGAAGCAGCTTTTCTTACCACCAGACATTTCTCCATCAATTAGGAATCTGATGTCGTCACTAAACACATTCCTTAAATTGTAGCCATTTGTTGAGTGTTTTTTTTTGTGTCTAATCCGCATATATATCTCCATTGCCCTGGATTTTCTTGACTGCATATCTCTTAAATGTCAACATATACACGTGTGATTTAGTTTACGAAGATTTTTCAATGCCGAGAACCTCGATCAGAGAGTAAAAAAGGCGTACGGTTCACAATGGTATAAAATTAAAATGGGATATACCGGGTTACCATTCGAGTTACAGGAACAAGGGCCAAACTAACCACCCAAGAATGGAATCATCGAGCAAAAACACTTGACAACCTGCTAGAAGCAGCTTTTCTTACCACCAGACCTTTCTCCATCAACTAGGAATCTGATGCCGTCACTAAACACATTCCTTAAATTGTAGCCATTTGTTGAGTGTTTTTTTTGTGTCTAATCCGCATATATATCACCATTGCCCTTGATTTTCTTGATTGTATGTCTCTTAAATGTCAACATATACACCTGTGATTTCGTTTACGAAGATTTTTCAATGCCGAGAACCTCGATCAGAGAGTAAAAAAGGCGTAAGGTTCACAATGGTATAAAATTAAAATGGGATATACCGGGTTAGGATTCGAGTTACAGGAACAAGGGCCAAACCAACCACCCAAGAATGGAATCGTCGATCAAAAACACTTAACAACCTCCTAGAAGCAGCTTTTCTTACCACCAGACCTTTCTCCATCAATTAGGAATCTGATGCCGTCACTAAACACATTCCTTAAATGGTAGCCATTTGTTGAGTGTTTTTTTTTGTGTCTAATCCGCATATATATATCACCATTGCCCTTGATTTTCTTGAATTTATATCTCTTAAATATCAACATATACGCGTGTGATTTAGTTTACGAAGATTTTTCAATGCCGAGAACCTCGATCAGAGAGTAAAAAAGGTGTAAGGTTCACAATGGTATAAAATTAAAATGGGATATAAGGGCTAGGATTCGAGTTACGGGAACAAGGGCAAAACCAACCACCCATGAATGGAATCGTCGAGCGTAAACACTTGACAACCTACTAAAAGCAGCTTTTCTTACCACCAGACCTTTCTCCATCAATTAGGAATCTGATGCCGTCACTAAACACATTCCTTAAATTGTAGCCATTTGTTGAGTGTTTTTTGTGTCTAATCCGCATATATATCACCATTGCCCTTGATTTGCTTGACGGTATATCTCTTAAATATCAACATATACTCGTGTGATTTAGATTACGAAGATTTTTCAATGCCGAGAACCTCGATCAGAGAGTAAAAAAGTCGTAAGGTTCACAATGGTGTAAAATTAAAATGGGATATACCGGGCTAGGATTCGAGTTACAGGAACAAGGGCTAAACCAACCACCCAAGAATGGAATCGTCGAGCGAAAACACTTGACAACCTCCTAGAAGCAGCTTTTCTTACCACCAGACCTTTCTCCATCAATTAGGAATCTGATGCCGTCACTAAATACATTCCTTAAATTGTAGCCATTTGTTGAGTGTTTTTTTTTGTGTCTAATCCGCATATATATCACAATTGCCCTTGATTTTCTTGACCGTGTATCTCTTAAATATCAACATATACACGCGTGATTTAGATTACGAAGATTTTTCAATGCCGAGAACCTCGATCAGAGAGTAAAAAAGTCGTAAGGTTCACAATGGTGTAAAATTAAAATGGGATATACCGGGCTAGGATTCGAGTTACTGGAACAAGGGCTAAAACAACCAACCAAGAATGGAATCGTTGAGCGAAAACACTTGACAACCTCCTAGAAGCAGCTTTTCTTACCACCAGACCTTTCTCCATCAATTAGGAATCTGATGCCGTCACTATATACATTCCTTAAATTGTAGCCATTTGTTGAGTGTTTTTTTTTTGTGTCTAATCCGCATATATATCACCATTGCCCTTGATTTTCTTGACCGTATATCTCTTAAATATCAACATATACACCTGTGATTTAGATTACAAAGATTTTTCAATGCCGAGAACCTCGATCAGAGAGTAAAAAAGTCGTAAGGTTCACAATGGTGTAAAATTAAAATGGGATATACCGGGCTAGGATTCGAGTTACTGGAACAAGGGCTAAAACAACCACCCAAGAATGGAATCGTTGAGCGAAAACACTTGACAACCTCCTAGAAGCAGATTTTCTTACCCCCAGACCTTTTTCCATCAATTAGGAATCTGATGCCGTCACTAAACACATTCCTTAAATTGTAGCCATTTGTTGAGTGTTTTTTTTTGTGTCTAATCCGCATATATATCACCATTGCCCTTGATTTTATTGACTGTAAATCTATTAAATGTCAACATATACACGTGTCATTTAGTTTACGAAGATTTTACAATGCCGAGAACCTCGATCAGAGAGTAAAAAAGGCGTAAGGTTCACAATGGTATAAAATTAAAATGGGATATACCGGGCTAGAATTCGAGTTTCGGGAACAAGGGCCAAACCAACCACCCAAGAATGGAATCGTCAAGCGAAAACACTTGACAACCTCCTAGAAGCAGCTTTTCTTACCACCAGACCTTTCTCCATCAATTAGGAATCTGATGCCATCACAAAAAACATTCCTTAAATTGTAGCCATTTGTTGAGTGTTTTTTTTGGAGTCTAATCCGCATATATATCACCATTGCCCTTGATTTTCTTGAATGTATATCTCTTAAATGTCAACATATACACGTGTGATTTAGTTTACAAAGATTTTTCAATGCCGAGAACCTCGATCAGAGAGTAAAAAAGGCGTAAGGTTCACAATGGTGTAAAATTAAAATGGGATATACCGGGCTAGGATTCGAGTTACAGGAACAAGGGCCTAACCACCCCCCAAGAATGGAATCGTCGAGCGAAAACACTTGACAACCTCCTAGAAGCAGCTTTTCTTACCACCAGACCTTTCTCCATCAATTAGGAATTTGATGCTGTCACTAAACACATTCCTTAAATTCTAGCCATTTGTTGAGTGTTTTTTTTTTTATATCTAATCCGCATATATATCACCATTGCCCTTGATTTTCTTGACTGTATATCTCTTAAATATCAACATATACACGTGTGATTTAGATTACGAAGATTTTTCAATGCCGAGAACCTCGATCAGAGAGTAAAAAAGTCGTAAGGTTCACAATGGTGTAAAATTATAATGGGATATACCGGGCTAGGATTCGAGTTACAGGAACAAGGGCCTAACCACCCCCCAAGAATGGAATCGTCGAGCGAAAACACTTGACAACCTCCTAGAAGCAGCTTTTCTTACCACCAGACCTTTCTCCATCAATTAGGAATTTGATGCTGTCACTAAACACATTCCTTAAATTCTAGCCATTTGTTGAGTGTTTTTTTTTTTATATCTAATCCGCATATATATCACCATTGCCCTTGATTTTCTTGACTGTATATCTCTTAAATATCAACATATACACGTGTGATTTAGATTACGAAGATTTTTCAATGCCGAGAACCTCGATCAGAGAGTAAAAAAGTCGTAAGGTTCACAATGGTGTAAAATTATAATGGGATATATCGGGCTAGGATTGGAGTTACCGGAACAAGGGCCAAACCAACCACCCAAGAATGGAATCGTCGAGCGAAAACACTTGACAACCTCCTAGAAGCAGTTTTTCTAACCACCAGACCTTTCTCCATCAATTAGGAATCTGATGCCGTCACTAAACACATTCCTTAAATTTTAGCCATTTGTTGAGTGTTTTTTTTGGTGTCTAATCCGCATATATATCACCATTGCCCTTGATTTTCTTGACTGTATATCTCTTAAATGTCAACGTATACACGTGTGATTTAGTTTATGAAGATTGTTCAATGTCGAGAACCTCGACCAGTGAGTAAAAAAGGCGTAAGGTTCACAATGGTATAAAATTAAAATGGGATATACCGGGGTAGGATTCGAGTTACAGGAACAAGGGCCAAACCAACCACCCAAGAATGGAATCGTCGAGCGAAAACACTTGACAACCTCCTAGAAGCGGCTTTTCTTACGAACAGACCTTTCTCCGTCAATTAGGAATCAGATGCCGACACTAAACACATTCCTTAAATTGTAGCCATTTGTTGAGTGTTTTTTTTGGGTGTCTAATCCGCATATATATCACCATTCCCCTTGATTTTCTTGACTGTATATTTCTTAAATGTCAACATATACACGTGTGATTTAGTTTACGAAGATTTTACAATGCCGAGAACCTCGATCAGAGAGTAAAAAAGGCGTAAGGTTCACAATGGTGTAAAATTAAAATGGGATATACCGGGCTAGGATTCGAGTTACAGGAACAAGGGCTAAACCAACCACCCAAGAATGGTATCGTCGAGCGAAAACACTTGACAACCTCCTAGAAGCAGTTTTTCTTACCACCAGACCTTTTTCCATCAATTAGGAATCTGATGCCGTCACTAAACACATTCCTTAAATTGTAGCCATTTGTTGAGTGTTTTTTTTTGTGTCTAATCCGCATATATATCACCATTGCCCTTGATTTTCTTGACTGTATATCTCTTAAATATCAACATATACACGTGTGACTTAGATTACGAAAATTTTTCAAAGCCTAGAACCTCGATCAGAGAGTAAAAAAGGCGTAAGGTTCACAATGGTGTAGAATTAAAATGGGATATACCGGGCTAGGATTCGAGTTACAGGAACAAGGGCCAAACCAACCACCCAAGAGTGGAATCGTCGAGCGAAAGCACTTGACAACCTCCTAGAAGCAGCTTTTCTTACCACCAGACATTTCTCCATCAATTAGGAATCTGATGTCGTCACTAAACACATTCCTTAAATTGTAGCCATTTGTTGAGTGTTTTTTTTTGTGTCTAATCCGCATATATATCTCCATTGCCCTTGATTTTCTTGACTGCATATCTCTTAAATGTCAACATATACACGTGTGATTTAATTTACAAAGATTTTTCAATGCCGAGAACCTCGATCAGAGAGTAAAAAAGGCGTAAGGTTCACAATGGTGTAAAATTAAAATGGGATATACCGGGCTAGGATTCGAGTTACAGGAACAAGGGCCTAACCACCCCCCAAGAATGGAATCGTCGAGCGAAAACACTTGACAACCTCCTAGAAGCAGCTTTTCTTACCACCAGACCTTTCTCCATCAATTAGGAATTTGATGCTGTCACTAAACACATTCCTTAAATTCTAGCCATTTGTTGAGTGTTTTTTTTTTTTATATCTAATCCGCATATATATCACCATTGCCCTTGATTTTCTTGACTGTATATCTCTTAAATATCAACATATACACGTGTGATTTAGATTACGAAGATTTTTCAATGCCGAGAACCTCGATCAGAGAGTAAAAAAGTCGTAAGGTTCACAATGGTGTAAAATTATAATGGGATATATCGGGCTAGGATTGGAGTTACCGGAACAAGGGCCAAACCAACCACCCAAGAATGGAATCGTCGAGCGAAAACACTTGACAACCTCCTAGAAGCAGTTTTTCTAACCACCAGACCTTTCTCCATCAATTAGGAATCTGATGCCGTCACTAAACACATTCCTTAAATTTTAGCCATTTGTTGAGTGTTTTTTTTGGTGTCTAATCCGCATATATATCACCATTGCCCTTGATTTTCTTGACTGTATATCTCTTAAATGTCAACGTATACACGTGTGATTTAGTTTATGAAGATTGTTCAATGTCGAGAACCTCGACCAGTGAGTAAAAAAGGCGTAAGGTTCACAATGGTATAAAATTAAAATGGGATATACCGGGGTAGGATTCGAGTTACAGGAACAAGGGCCAAACCAACCACCCAAGAATGGAATCGTCGAGCGAAAACACTTGACAACCTCCTAGAAGCGGCTTTTCTTACGAACAGACCTTTCTCCGTCAATTAGGAATCAGATGCCGACACTAAACACATTCCTTAAATTGTAGCCATTTGTTGAGTGTTTTTTTTGGGTGTCTAATCCGCATATATATCACCATTCCCCTTGATTTTCTTGACTGTATATTTCTTAAATGTCAACATATACACGTGTGATTTAGTTTACGAAGATTTTACAATGCCGAGAACCTCGATCAGAGAGTAAAAAAGGCGTAAGGTTCACAATGGTGTAAAATTAAAATGGGATATACCGGGCTAGGATTCGAGTTACAGGAACAAGGGCTAAACCAACCACCCAAGAATGGTATCGTCGAGCGAAAACACTTGACAACCTCCTAGAAGCAGTTTTTCTTACCACCAGACCTTTTTCCATCAATTAGGAATCTGATGCCGTCACTAAACACATTCCTTAAATTGTAGCCATTTGTTGAGTGTTTTTTTTTGTGTCTAATCCGCATATATATCACCATTGCCCTTGATTTTCTTGACTGTATATCTCTTAAATATCAACATATACACGTGTGACTTAGATTACGAAAATTTTTCAAAGCCTAGAACCTCGATCAGAGAGTAAAAAAGGCGTAAGGTTCACAATGGTGTAGAATTAAAATGGGATATACCGGGCTAGGATTCGAGTTACAGGAACAAGGGCCAAACCAACCACCCAAGAGTGGAATCGTCGAGCGAAAGCACTTGACAACCTCCTAGAAGCAGCTTTTCTTACCACCAGACATTTCTCCATCAATTAGGAATCTGATGTCGTCACTAAACACATTCCTTAAATTGTAGCCATTTGTTGAGTGTTTTTTTTTGTGTCTAATCCGCATATATATCTCCATTGCCCTTGATTTTCTTGACTGCATATCTCTTAAATGTCAACATATACACGTGTGATTTAGTTTACGAAGATTTTTCAATGCCGAGAACCTCGATCAGAGAGTAAAAAAGGCGTAAGGTTCACAATGGTATAAAATTAAAATGGGATATACCGGGTTACCATTCGAGTTACAGGAACAAGGGCCAAACCAACCACCCAAGAATGGAATCGTCGATCAAAAACACTTAACAACCTCCTAGAAGCAGCTTTTCTTACCACCAGACCTTTCTCCATCAATTAGGAATCTGATGCCGTCACTAAACACATTACTTAAATGGTAGCCATTTGTTGAGTGTTTTTTTTTGTGTCTAATCCGCATATATATATCACCATTGCCCTTGATTTTCTTGACTGTATATCTCTTAAATGTCAACATATACACGTGTGATTTAGTTTACGAAGATTTTTCAAATGCTGAGAACCTCGATTTATAGAGTAAAAAAGGCATAAGGTTCACAATGGTGTAAAATTAAAATGGGATACCGGGCTAGGATTTGAGTTACAGGAACAAGGGCCAAACCAACCACCCAAGAATGGAATCGTCGAGCGAAAACACTTGACAACCTCCTAGAAGCAGCTTTTCTTACCACCAGACCTTTCTCCATCAATTAGGAATCTGATTCCGTCACTAAACACATTCCTTAAATTGTAGCCATTTGTTGAGTGTTTTTTTGGTGTCTAATCTGCATATATATCACCATTGCCCTTGATTTTCTTGACTGTATATCTCTTAAATATCAACATATATACGTGTGAATTAGATTACGAAGATTTTTCAATGCCGAGAACCGCGATCAGAGAGTCAAAAAGGCGTAAGATTCACAATGGTGTAAAATTAAAATGGGATATACCGGGCTAGGATCCGAGTTACAGGAACAAGGGCCAAACCAACCACCCAAGAATGGAATCGTCAAGCGAAAACACTTGACAACCTCCTAGAAGCAGATTTTCTTACCACCAAACCTTTCTCCGTCAATTAGGAATCTGATCTTGTCACAAAACACATTCCATAAATTATAGCCATTTGTTGAGTGTTTTTTTGGTGTCTAATCCGCATATATATCACCATTGCCGTTGATTTTCTTGACTGTATATCTCTTAAATGTCAACATATACACGTGTGATTTAGTTTACGAGGATTATTCAATGCTGAAAACCTCGATCAGAGAGTAAAAGAGGCGAAAGGTTCACAATGGTATAAAATTAAAATGGGATATACCGGGTTAGGATTCGAGTTACAGGAACAAGGGCCAAACCAACCACCCAAGAATGGAATCGTCGAGCAAAAACACTAGACAACCTCCTAGAAGCAGCTTTTCTCTCCACCGGACCTTTCTCCATCAATTAGGAATCTGATTCCGTCACTAAACACATTCCTTAAATTGTAGCCATTTGTTGAGTGTTTTTTTGGTGTCCAATCCGCATATATATCACCACTGCCCTTGATTTTCTTGACTGTATGTCTCTTAAATATCAACATATACACGTGTGATGTAGATTACGAAGATTTTTCAATGCCGAGAACCTCGATCAGAGAATAAAAAAGGCGTAAGATTCACAATGGTATAAAATTAAAATGGGATATACCGGGCTAGGATTCGAGTTACAGGAACAAGGGCCTAACCAACCACCCAAGAATGGAATCGTCGAGTGAAAACACTTGACAACCTCCTAGAAGCAGCTTTTCTTACCACCAGACCTTTCTCCATCAATTAGGAATCTGATCTCGTCACTAAACACATTAGTTAAATTATAGCCATTTGTTGAGTGTTTTTTTGGTGTCTATTCCGCATATATATCACCATTGCCCTTGATTTTCTTGACTGTATATCTCTTAAATGTCAATATATACACGTGTGATTTAGTTTACGAGGATTTTTCAATGCCGAGAACCTCGATCAGAGAGTAAAAGAGGCGTAAGGTTCACAATCGTATAAAATTAAAATGGGATATACCGGGTTAGGATTCGAGTTACAGGAACAAGGGCCAAACCAACCACCCAAGAATGGAATCGTCGAGCAAAAACACTTGACAACCTCCTAGAGGCAGCTTTTCTTACCACCAGACCTTTCTCCATCAATTAGGAATCTGATGCCGTCACTAAACACATTCCTTAAATTGTAGCCATTTGTTGAGTGTTTTTTTTTTGTGTCTAATCCGCATATATATATCACCATTGCCCTTGATTTTCTTGATGGTATATCTCTTAAATGTCAACATATACACGTGTGATTTAGTTTACGAAGATTTTTTGTGACAACCCGCACTCTCGTTGTCGAGAGAAGGGCATTTTAGTAATATGCACACTTATTTTATTATTATTATTATTCTTAATATTATCATGCATTTACGAGATAATAATCCGCGATGAGAGAGTTATTCGGGTATTTATTTTATTTACGGTTATCCTATTAATAAACCGGGCCAGTTTGCTTAAGCGAGACACGTAAAAATGTAACGGGTTCATGCACTTGGGCTAGGCCCAACCCAACTAACCTAAGCCTAAAACCTAGACCTATATAATACTACTTATACTCTCACCTCCCCCACTTTGATTTTAAAAACCCTAAAACTCTCATGTTCCAACCGACACCTACACTTTCCCTGCCTTTCCAGTAACCGGAGCCGTATCTCCGGCGACTTCCGGCAACTCCCCTCCTTCTCGACTGATGAACTTTGTCGCACACCCCTCCCCCTCGTTCCTTTTTCCAGGTGACAACCATACAAACCACTCGACAACCTCTGTTACCCTAGCTCTCCACCGTCAACCACCAATAGCCACCGTCCGATACCCTCCTTCGCCGACACCCACACCCGCACCTGCACCTCGTCGGGTAGCCGTAAGAGAGAGAGAGAGAATCATAGGATGAGAGAGAAGACAACGGAGGAGTAGCGATGTCAGCAGCGGCGGCCGGTTTCGACTGCAAATGGCAGGCGACATCGATGACTCTATTTTGGTCCGATTCGGGCAACCCCCGTCAGCGATGATCCTGATTGGTTGTGATTCGGGTCCGACCCGACAATGATTTGCGGAGGCAGCAGAGAAGACCACCAGCAGCAACAGCCGTCGGAGCTCCGGCTCGTGCACAGTAGCCGTGGCAGCAGGTCTTCCTCTTTGTCTCGAATCGATTGGTCAGTTCATACCCATCTGTAAACTGAATGATTGATGAGCTCTCTTCATATTTATATTTTGTAAAAGTTGATAAGTTGCCTTGGTGAACTGTCCGATCGTTGAATGGGTGTATTGTTTAGCTATGTGTTTTTATTATAGAATCTTGTGATTGTTAGTGCACTTGCGTCTATTGACTTTGTCTTGTATCATGTAACGTATTAGGTTAGATTAGAATATCCAGTGCACGAGGTTCGAGAAACAATTGTTAGAATTTAAGGGAGTGATTTCACTCATATGGACATGTCCATATAAGTGAAATCAGAAACAAGTGATTCCACTCATATGGACATGTCCATATAAGTGAAATCAGATTCTGCTTCTATGGCATGACCATATAAGTGGAATCACTCCAACTATAAATAGGTGCATTGTTGTTCATTTGGTAGCGCGACCTTCAGATCTGTAACGAGGTGCTGCTGAATTTCTGTCAGGTTGTAATAGATGTTAAAAGCAATATAATAGACAGATTAAAGATTATCAAGCTGTTTCGGTATCTAGTTCTCTGATTCCGCCTTTGAACTAGATGTACAACTCTTCTGAACGACTCAAATGGGTCAAACAGCGATCCAACAAGTGGTATCAGAGCTAGTGATGAAGAGTTTAGCTTGATTTCGATTATATTCTGACTTCTACACCTTCTTTAATCTGTTCAGAAAAATTTATCGGTCAAAACCAGATCAAAATTTCATAGAGTGTGTAATATTGGACAAAGATAAACCCTTGAAAGTTTCACGTTGAAATTCGACCTAAAAATGGACCAAAATGGCTTCGGAGTTGATTCCGCTTTTACGGACAATTGGTGATTCCACTTTTATGTCATAGTTGATTTCGCTCCAAAGGACCATCCAATACACTTGATTTCGCTTCAAGGGACAACAAATTGATCTGATTTCGCTTCAAGGGACATGAAATTGATCTGATTTCGCTTCAAGGGACTATCTTATAGTTGATTTCGCTTCAATGACCATCTGATTTCGCTTTAATGAACCATTAATACATGTGATTCCGCTTCAGTGTCAATATTGTGATTCCACTCCAGTGTCAACATTGTGATTCCACTCCAGTGTCAACATTGTGATTCCACTCCAGTGTCAACATTGTGATTCCACTCCAATGGCATACATGTGATTTCGCTTATAGGGTTCAACCTGATTTCACTTCAGTGGACTAAAGTCTGATTTCACTCGAGTGTCAGTTGGATTGAAAGTGAACTTTGTCGTGTCAAGATTATTTCACAGCAACCGAGTGTCAGTCTATTTCAAGTTGTTTAATATTGATTGATTCTGATTGTGTTTGTTTAATCTGTTCAGGTGATTCAAGGAGATATAATCATGGCCAAAATGTTTGATGAACAAGAAAATAAGAATCTTGAGAATTTAAATAATTGGCCTAGGGAATCTTGGTGTGAGATGAGGCATGATAAGGATGTTTATGTTAAAAGATTCGAAAATTTTCTTTGCATGAAGAATGAATCAGTGGAGATGTTGAGAGAAAGGTTTTACGGGCTAATCATCAAGTTAGAAAAACACAATATATATCATTCAAATGATGAAAGAATTTCAAAATTTGTTGATGCTTTACCTATGGAATGGGATAAATTCGTGAATGAACAGAAAAGGGATTCTAGTTTATCACGCTTTGAGTTAAGAAGTTTTATCAATAAAATTACAAATCATAGAAGTGATGAAGATTCAAGAAAAAGGAAATTATTGGATGAAATAAGAGAAGAAGTAGAAAAGATAAATTTGGATGTATTCATTGAAATGAGAAAAAGAATCTCTGTGTGTCTTGCAGCGAAAAATGATATGAAATACGATATTAAAAGGGGTTGTTATATTGATGAATATATGAATCCTATTGATTTTGTTAAAATTTTTTGTGCAGGAACATTCAGGATGGAAGCAAAGAAAGAAGATGATGTTGAAAAGATGAATAAAAAGTGCTCAAAATGTGATAAACTTGGAGCAGACAATGCCAAATTCTTGAGTGATGTGGAGAATTTGACATTGGAAAACAAAGCTTTGAAAGATGGGAAGAAAGCTGATGATGAACAGATTCTGGAGTTACGCTTGAACTGCGAAAAATTGAGATCTGAAAATGACAAACTTTTGAAGAATGTTGAGAGTTTGTCATCAGAAAATAAAAATTTTAAACAATTAGAAAATGATTTCAAAAGTCAAATAAAGATTTTAGAAGATGAGCGAGATATTTTTGGTAAAGATAATCTTGAAAAACAAATTGAAATCAATTCTCATCTTGCTAAAATCATTCAGCTTGAAAAAGAAGCTGAAAAAGCTCGGATTAAAATCAAAGAGCTTGAGGATAAATTGAAAAGTTTTGTGAACTCTGCACCATATGAGTGTCCAAAACCGATCAATTCTATTCCAATAAGTGACAATGTCACAAATTTTGACAAAGTTAAAGTCAAAATTGAAGATTGTGATGAAATATCTGATGATGAAAAAGAAAAGAAAAGAAAAATATTTTTAGATTTACAAGAAAAATTTAAAAATACTGTGTTGCAATCTACTGAAACAGGTGAATGCTCAAAGCAAAAACCTGTTAAGAAGAAGGCAGAACAGAAACAAAAAGATAAAATTTTGAAAAATTCTAAAAATGAAAATAAAAGCTCATCAGATAAGTCATCCAATCATTATAAAAAATCACAAAAATTTGTAAATGAAAACTCACAAAATATTGGTAATAAGTGGTGCAGGTTTGACCACAGTGCTCAAAAGACAAATCCAGCATTGAAGAGGAGAAATGATTATCACCAAGCCAAACAATGTTATGATCTGAAGGTTTGGACTGATAGAAGTGGATGGTACGATAACAGAGTGTGCTACACTTGTGGTGTTAGAGGACACATTGCTGTTAACTGCCAGAATTGGAATTATGAAACAAGAAGATGCTTTGAATGTAATATCAGAGGACATATTGCTAGAGATTGCCCAAGGAGATCGATGGGAAGATTGAGGGTTGAATCTCAGAGAACGGTAAAGAAACCAGTCACTGTCAAGCCCCATGAACAGAAGGTTCTAAAACCTAAAGTTCAGAATCAGATAATTCAAGAAAAGAAAGTCAAACTTTCACAGGGGCAGAGAGACAGATTGAGAAAGAAGAGGAAGAAAGCACGAGAGTATTTGGAAAGGATTTTGTCTTCAGGTTCACCGGTTGGTTCGAATAAAAGTTCTGATGAATTGATTCACTCGACGGCAAAGTCAAGCAAATCGAATTCTTCAGATACAAATCTGAGGACAAACAAAAGGAAAAAGAAAGTTATTGGCGATGAATCTGGCTCATCAAAGTCAGACAAGTCAAGTTCGGGCAATGAATCTGATTCCACAAAATCAGATGAGCCACAAGTTGAGGTAAAAAAGGAAGAGACAGTTCCATTAATGAATGATGAGAACTTTCCACCATTACGAGCTGCAAACCTAAAATCAAAAGGTGTTGATGCTGGAAAAATGTTTAATAGCAATGTTAAACATATTTTTAGCAAGATGGTTGATGGTAAGGAAAAAGGAGTGAAAGAATTTTATGAAGAAAAGAGAAAAGCTCAAAATGCGCCTAAGGCTGGTCAGGCTTGGGTGTCAAAATCTGTTGGTTGAATTCCTGACTTGCCGGAGCTTCCAGGTTGGTAAGTGTGAAGCAGGTATCGGCATCATTCTTGAGAAATTCACAGGATGGTAACTGTGATATTTCGTCTTACAAGTGGTTAATCAAGGACATTAAGTTGTACTTGATTTTCTACAAGTGATTGTGGTGTTTGATCTTATATTGTTAAAATCTGTACAAATTGGTTAAAAGAGAACAAGGTGATGTGATAACCCCAAATCCACAAGTGATGGATAAACAAACTAATTTTTCCGGAAAAACCATTCTGATTAAAACAAACTTAAGTGTTTTGAAATCATTATGGGAAAATAGTTTGTTGTAAGGGGGAGTTTTGATTGAATATGCCGAAACCCTCACGGCTGAACAAACATGATTACTTTCACCAGATTGAAAAACGGTTTTCAAACTGTAAAAATCAATGTGTTGTAAATCATGGGGGTACGTTATATTTTCTGCAAAACAGAGCATGAGATGCAGAAAATGGATGGCGAGATAAAGCTATCAGTGTTGGTTGTCAAATTTTCTTTATTTGATTTTGCATTTTAGGGGGAGAAAAATTGTTAGAAAATCCAAAAACATTTGAAAATTTGAAAAAGTCAAAAACATGATAAAATTCAAAAATTTGAGTTTTGCGTAAAAAGAGGAAATGATAGTACATCAGTAGACAGTTACAGTACGCTAAAGAATTGGAAAGTTTAAATGTGTTAAACGATCTCACTGTGGATGTGTCGGTAGATTTTTATACATTTAGTAAACTTTTTCGGGATATAAACCTAAATTCAAACACTTGCTTATTTCGTGGGGAACACTACTTGGATATATAGGTAACCCCTGAAATCTCGTTTGAAAGGTCTCATAATCTGATATACTAGGTCTTTATACTCAATGATGTCTGGGGTATTATTCCGGGACTTCTGCTGAACGGTAGTTCTGACCTAGTCCTTGGCTAATACTTGCTGCAATGCTTGAAACATAGCATTAAACCCTCAGCATGCCGATGAAACAATAAAATTGATAGTCGCTGCTGTTGTAAGCAAAAACATCCTCTAAAGGGGACATACCTTAAAGTCGAAGCTGATATCTCTCTGCGTATACGGAAGTATCGACCTGAGATCCCTCGGCCCTCGCATACCTAATTTATATACAGATATCATTGTAGTATACTCACCTGTAAGACTGATTATTGGGATTCTGGATACGGGAGTATATTCAAGAGGTGGGACACATGAATAGGTTTAAGTTCATAAGACATCTAATTCGTATCCTGAATCAGTTGAAATTTGTATGAAAATTTAAGTGGATAAGTATATCGACAATCTAAGTGAATTGTTTAATGCGTAATGTGAAAATTAAGCTCAACGGTACTTGTGACTTATCGGAAACTGATATGATCCTCTGACGCATACTCAAACAAAAAAAAAACAAAAAAAAAATTGTCTGTAAATATGCTTGTACATATTTCTTTACTGCTTTATATTTTCAGAAAATACAAAAAGATTTTGATTTCTGCTTTATTTTCGACAACTGATGTCTGAATGCTGAGTTTCAAAATCTAAGTAAGCTGATTGTGTTTCTGAAAATAAAACAAGTTCATAAATTTGAAACTTGGATTAAAATCAAAAATTTCAAAAACAGTTTGTGATATCTCCAAGGTCATTAATTTGGACTTGGATGATTAACTGTGGGGGAGTTGGATTCTTTAACACTGCCAAATCTATAAAGTTTGTTGATAGGGGGAGTGGATTAGAGAAGTAGATTGATAATGCGAAAACATTGTATTTATGAATGTTTGAGTGATTGCAGATAGTCCAGATTACGATCCCAAGAGCAGAGTCTAAGGGGGAGTCTGAAGACAAGTTTGAAGCAAAGAGAAGCTTGTAGTTGGAAAGCTAGGTGTCGAGCCCAAAGCATGGAAGCTTGATGTAAGGGGGAGCCTGAAGCTGATAGAAGAAGAGAAAGATTGATGGATGCTTATAATGTTACATCTTGAAAGAAAAGACAGAATGATCAAGACTGAAGATGTGTCTTAACAGAGAATAGTCACTGAAGACTTCGTCAATATCCGAGGGGGAGTCTGTTAGTGCACTTGCGTCTATTGACTTTGTCTTGTATCATGTAACGTATTAGGTTAGATTAGAATATCCAGTGCACGAGGTTCGAGAAACAATTGTTAGAATTTAAGGGAGTGATTTCACTCATATAGACATGTCCATATAAGTGAAATCAGAAACAAGTGATTCCACTCATATGGACATGTCCATATAAGTGAAATCAGATTCCGCTTCTATGGCATGACCATATAAGTGGAATCACTCCAACTATAAATAGGTGCATTGTTGTTCATTTGGTAGCGCGACCTTCAGATCTGTAACGAGGTGCTGCTGAATTTCTGTCAGGTTGTAATAGATGTTAAAAGCAATATAATAGACAGATTAAAGATTATCAAGCTGTTTCGGTATCTAGTTCTCTGATTCCGCCTTTGAACTAGATGTACAACTCTTCTGAACGACTCAAACGGGTCAAACAGCGATCCAACAGTGATAGTTTGTTATTTGCAATATTGGAAACAGAGCATGTTCATATTTATTTAAACCATACAACAGTTATCTGTTTGGAATATAGGAAAAAATGATAGAAGGAACATACTTGGTGATTATTGTTTTGGTTGCTGTGAATAAAATTAGAAATGCAGGAAATATGATGGTTTTAACGCACATAGTGGTTAACTAAATTTTTAGGAAATTTGAATATTTGGATAGGTGTGCTGTGGTAACTTAATCATCATCTATGTAAACAAATTGGGGTAAAAGGATGATATATCTTGGGTTTATTGTTATAAAAATTAGAGTGTTGTTTGATAATATTTGTTAACTATTAAATCATAAGCTTGTGTTAAAGTGTTTTGTATATGCTTGTTAACAGTTTGATTTTATGATGAATTTGTTAACAAAATAATTGAAATGGTTGTTGATGGAATAGTGTCGTTTGATGATATTTAGGTTGCGTGATAGAGTAATTTTTGATAAAAGGACTCAATATGTTGCTACTGGAATGTAGTAATAGTGCAATATTAGATGACGGTTGATTGGATCCGTTTAGAATTTTGGACATGATGAACAGTTTGAATACGTGATGAATATTGGAAAAATATGCGGTTTGATTTGAATTGATTAGAATGGAATAATGAAAACATGTTAGGGAATTTTTTATTGGACAGTACATGATTATGCAATATGATTAGATAGTACAAAAGCTGGCAAATGTTCTAGAAGGCTTCCACCTGTGCCCGCACCAGTGGTTGCGACTCGAGACCATTGAACGTCGACTCAAGATCAAGCATGCACATTAGGGGACTCGAGACCAACTTGGTTGCGACTCGAGATCTCCTAGTCTCGACTCGAGACCTGACTCGAGACCCCCAGAGGTTGTGACTTAGTTATGCACAACTCGAGACCATCTGATTTTGACTCGGGAACTCGTGGTTGCGACTCGAGACCTCTTGTTCTCGAGTCGAGACCACCCGGTTTCAATTGGACAACGCTGCTTAGTTATTGGGCCACACAAACTGATGTTTTGGACTGTGTGCTAGTATTAATGTTTAACTGTTTATATGCTAGGATAGGCCCAACAGCGTATGTGCTAGTATGACTTACGTGCTATGTGTTAGGTTACGTGTAGAATTATATGTGACACTACTTGCATACGAACCTGATAATATTAATAACCATAATAGGGTATGGTTGGCCAACACAACACAAGTAAATTGTCTGCCGAGCAAACCAAGGTGAGTTCACACACTAAAGGCATGCGTCCCAGGGAGGGACACGGACAAACTGCCATCCTTAAAGATTGCTTTCAATTACTATTTCTGGGGGAAAATGCAAATGGGTACTTTTAAATTACTATCTCCGGGGGAGATACGTTTGGATATTATTTATAAATCACAACTAGCAAAACTAAACGAATCTCTATCGTGTAAAGTCCCTGCTTATAGTACCGATTAATCGCCGGGGGCGAACGGGTTATTAGTTGATAGCGCTATTAGGTTTGACAACCTCACACCGTGACCGGGGGAGATCGGGCGTGAACTAGTATACCTTGCATCTTGGTCAATGACGATAGACATTGACTCGGGGCACAAAATCTTCTCGTCAACAGTTTCGGTAACGCCAGTTTAGTAGCTTTCATATGGGGTAGCTCCCCATGACGTGATTATAAATGCTTTATCTAAACAACTTACGTTTTCGAAAAGTTAAAACTGGACAACTCGTGAGCTCGCTAACATTATGTTGATAACCTACTGCATGCTTTGCAGGTTGCTCGATACAGTTTAGGACGGACGTTGCAATCGGATGGAGTGCGTGGTTTGTAAGTTTCATAATAACAAACTTGTGGTTTTAAATTATGATATTTATTCTTTTCCTTTCCGCTGCAAACTTAAACTATGTTTTGAAAAATTTAAATTGGTCGCTAATTATACCATTATTTATGATAATAATCAAACGGTTCAAAATAATTAGTGGCTGGATCCTGGTCAGTCGCACGCCTCGTGGTGGTACCCCGCATGGGGAATTTGAGGGTGTGATATATTGGTATCAGAGCCATTGGTTATAGTGAACTAGGTTTAAGATATAAAATATTTTAAAGATGAAAAATGTTTTTATATGGAAACCAGACTATAACCGTTCTTTAACGAAAACCACAACGACACCACACTTCGGCTTGCAAGGTTCGTCAGATTCAGGTACTCACATGGTAATTATAGTCATCGGGATTTACTTGTGCACACATATATGTGTAAATGTGTATGTATATATTCAACATATGTGCGTAAATATGTAACTATATTCAATACTGTGAATCATACGAAAACTATACAAACCTGATGTGCGCTAAGCAGGAGCGAGTCCTCCTAAACCTGATTCGAAACCACGATACACTAAGGGCAAGGAACCAGTCATTCCAAGTCCTTGTCCACGTATTTCCTGATATCATCCTTGGACTGCAAATTGACGCAAGGGACGTCCACTCGATAGACCTACCTAGGAAAGGTCTGCTACGAAGCACATAGCGAAGTTACGAGAACGAATCGACGAAGGGGAGCCACCCCTATATCATGGGATAATAGAAGGAACGACGACATCATTCGCGTCCTTTTTACTTGCATATTTCTTTTCCCGACTTAAGTAGTGAGACTTGTTCCCGCACACGACCGATCACCTAAATTCTGGTAAGTCTACACTTTTCGGGTTTCTGTTTGCACGTCTCGAACACGAACAACATGCGCGGTGTATGCTTCTCATTGCTGTGCCAGCTATCGTATCACTTTTTCCAACGACGGCGAAGTTATTTCCCCTAATTCCGTGTTACATGGTAAAACGCTATTCCAGTCTGACCTTATACCTTAGCACACTCTAAAAACCAGCAAATCGATATATTTCTTACCAATCGGTGTATTTGAAAAGCGTGACATGACGGAGATGTGGACCATGCAACCCACCGACGAGCACGATGACCTAGACGCTTACCTTATCCTTCATTGCCAGAATCGTAATTCTTTGAAGACTTTTCTGATTCCTAGAATCCTTTCGCTAGCTTTCGTACGAACCAGCATTTGATGCTTAGGACGATGCCCTTGCTATCGTTTCTTTATCGCGACGTCCACGTTTCTTTATATAAAAGCCCTGGCCAGATATCTCTTCAGTTTGCTGAATTCAACAAACTCGCCCTATAGTCGACAAACTTTCCAACCCTTGAAATTCAGCAATGTGTTACTTCAATCATACTTTCTCGAAAACCTGTTTTCGCAAGTTTCACATCGAAACCCCTCGACGACGCAAGCGCTACTTCGAACTCATTCGCACTACTTAGAACCACCCACTCGAGCTTGGTTTCCTACCGGTTTGATAAATCACATCCTGCCAGACGTCTCAGTAGATCCTAAAATCTACAAACCCGCGCGACGACCATCCCTCTCTAGCTACTTCTTATTGTGCCAACCACATTGACGTAACACTCCATAATTCTAACCACATACAACTTGTGTACGACCAGCTACCTCATCAACATCGGATAAATCCTTATTGATCCCAAACCCTTTTATGTTTGCCCCAAGATGAACACATTGATTGCGACTACCCTTCTTGCATAATTTCTCGCTACCCGCGTTATGCTTCACAAATTCCATGATTCTTATCCTACCCTATTCTGCACAAACCTCCGTTTAGACGAATTACTTTCTACGAACGTTACTCGTTGGAGCAACGAACCAAGGATGCCCCGGAGGTAAAGGTATCGCAAGCACGGTCCTTCGAACTTGATACGATCAACACCTAGTCACGACTTCGAATTTATCCCACCCTGTCAAATCTCGACACCTGTTTCCTTTGACGACACTTGAACCTACTCCGAGAACCAGTAGGGATTCGAACGACTCCTACGCTTAACCCTAGAATCCCCACGACACAAACCGCTTTGCACTAAGTTTTCAACGCGAGACTTTTGACGTTGCAAGGTCCGCTTTTCTCGATCGCTTGCGCCTCTCGACAACTCAAGTACCCAAAAGGGGGCTACTCCATGCATGGTTCGGAATTGGGATCCGTAGTCCTTGCGCTCAAAAGGTGGAGACATTACTCGTATGGTACCAACTGCACGAGTTACACCGATCACGAGAGTCTCCAGCACAGTCTTTGAACACGTGACAGCACCGACGGGGTCGTATCCCTAAACGATCACGAATGCGCGATCAGGAAACATCCGGACTGGGCTAACAAGAGACTAAACCTAAGCATGTGAGTGTGTTATAGTCTACTATCCCTTCGAACCTCCTGACCTAACCTAAGACGCTCCTGTAGAAACTCTGAAAGCGGAAAATTCTTTGGCTGGGTCCTTGCGTGGCATGGAAAAGGCCGCTCGAACTCAAAGGCAACTGCACTCACTACTCTATGGAACGTATCTGGGTTCCTTCTTACGGGAATCTCCGAGAGCTTGTGATGGGCGAAGCACACAAGTCTACATGGTACATCCCGACTCTGACAAGAGGCATCACGATCTCAAGGCCCATTTGGGGGATCATAAATCGTTTAACCAAGTTTGCACACTTCCTTACAAGGAAAATGACAAGTTTTCGAAACTTGGGCTGTCTACTTGTAAGAAGCAGTTGCTAGACATAGAGTGCCAACCTCTATTATCTTTAATCGAGACCCACGTTTTGCATCCGATTCGTCGGAGGATGTGCACAAAGACCTTTGGCTCACAGTTAGGCATGAGCACCGCTTATTGCCCGCAAACTGATGGTCGGGCCAAACGCACCATCCGAACACCCAAAGGCATGCTAAGAATATGTGTTATCAACCTTGGATACGAGTGACACTTCCCTCTTGTAGAATTCTCTTCCAACAAATGCTACCACACTAGCATTCAGGCAGTACCATTTGAGGCATCGCGCGGACGCAGATGTCGGTCACCTCTGTGTCGGGCGGAAGCCAAATTACCAGCCCAGAACTTGCACTTGACACAACGGATAAGATCGCCCAGATCAGACAAACGCATGGCGGCAGCTCCAGACCGTCAGAAAGGCTACGCGTGTAAGCGTAGGAAACCTCTAGAACTCCTAGTCGGAGAGTGGGTTCTACTTAAAGTACACCCTTGAAGGGTGTTGTACGTTTTGGCTAATGGGACGACCTTAATCCGCGATATGTTGGACCGTACGAAATTTCCAAAAGGATCGGTAAGGTATCTTTATAGACTAAACCTGCCTGAAGAGCTGAGTGCGGTACACAACGTCCTTCACGTGCCTAGTCTAAAGAAGTGTCTGTCAGATGAAACATTCGTTGTTCTTTTAGGGACTCGTGATCAGCAACAAACTACGCTTTGTTGGGAAACCGGTTGAGATCAAGGATCAAGAAATCAAAACCCTCAAGCGTGGTATAATATGCTAACAGATCGAGTTCGTTGAATCTCGCGCTGTGGCCCAGAGCCTACCTGGGAACGGGAAAACCAGATGATGCGCATGTATCCCCAGTTGTTTACAAACATTACTTCCAGCGCTGAGGCTACCACTAAATTTCGGGGAGAAATTTCAAAACAACAAGGGGTGATGTATCGCCCTACAAAAACGTTTAAACACACTAGCTTGTCAGTGGTTGCGCGCTAAATTTCGGGACTAAATTTCTTGAACTTGGGGATAATGTGACACTTTGGGTCTTCCGGTACGTTACTTGGATGTTATAATTAAATTTGTGAAATTCTATACTATGTAAAATACGTACGAACCCTGTGGATCTTGTGCTACATAATTTTTCGTGCTTTGTGACTGTATGTGCTATGTGGCTTACATGCTCGTTCCGTGGACTTTCATGAAACTGCTTGTATCTACGCATAATAATGGAAATCTAAGCATACATGTAGAGTGAATCGCGTGACCTTTTCTTAAATTTCGAGGACGAAATTCCTGTAACATGGGGAGAATGTGACAACCCGCACTCTCGTTGTCGAGAGAAGGGCATTTTAGTAATATGCACACTTATTTTATTATTATTATTATTATTATTATTATTATTATTATTATCATGCATTTACGAGATAATAATCCGCGATGAGAGAGTTATTCGGGTATTTATTTTATTTACGGTTATCCTATTAATAAACCGGGCCAGTTTGCTTAAGCGAGACACGTAAAAATGTAACGGGTTCATGCACTTGGGCTAGGCCCAACCCAACTAACCTAAGCCTAAAACCTAGACCTATATAATACTACTTATACTCTCACCTCCCCCACTTTGATTTTAAAAACCCTAAAACTCTCATGTTCCAGCCGACACCTACACTTTCCCTGCCTTTCCAGTAACCGGAGCCGTATCTCCGGCGACTTCCGGCACCTCCCCTCCTTCTCGACTGATGAACTTTGTCGCACACCCCTCCCCCTCGTTCCTTTTTCCAGGTGACACCCATACAAACCACACGACAACCTCTGTTACCCTAGCTCTCCACCGTCAACCACCAATAGCCACCGTTCGATACCCTCCTTCGCCGACACCCACACCCGCACCTGCACCTCGTCGGGTAGCCGTAAGAGAGAGAGAGAGAATCAGAGGATGAGAGAGAAGACAACGGAGGAGTAGCGATGTCAGCAGCGGCGGCCGGTTTCGACTGCAAACGACAGGCGACATCGATGACTCTATTTTGGTCCGATTCGGGCAACCCCCGTCAGCGATGATCCTGACTGGTTGTGATTCGGGTCCGACCCGACAATGATTTGCGGAGGCAGTAGAGAAGACCACCAGCAGCAATAGCCGTCGGAGCTTCGGCTCGTGCACAGTAGCCGTGGCAGCAGGTCTTCCTCTTTGTCTCGAATCGATTGGTCAGTTCATACCCATCTGTAAACTGAATGATTGATTGTGAGCTCTCTTCATATTTATATTTTGTAAAAGTTGATAAGTTGCCTTGGTGAACTGTCCGATCGTTGAATGGGTGTATTGTTTAGCTATGTGTTTTTATTATAGAATCTTGTGATAGTTTGTTATTTGCAATATTGGAAACAGAGCATGTTCATATTTATTTAAACCATACACCAGTTATCTGTTTGGAATATAGGAAAAAAATGATAGAAGGAACATACTTGGTGATTATTGTTTTGGTTGCTGTGAATAAAATTAGAAATGCAGGAAATATGATGGTTTTAGCGCACATAGTGGTTACCTAAATTTTTAGGAAATTTGAATATTTGGATAGGTGTGCTGTGGTAACTTAATCATCATGTATGTAAACAAATTGGGGTAAAAGGATGACATATCTTGGGTTTATTGTTATAAAAATTAGAGTGTTGTTTGATAATAGTTGTTAACTATTAAATCATAAGCTTGTGTTAAAGTGTTTTGTATATGCTTGTTAACAGTTTGATTTTATGATGAATTTGTTAACAAAATAATTGAAATGGTTGTTGATGGAATAGTGCCGTTTGATGATATTTAGGTTGCGTGATAGAGTAATTTTTGATAAAAGGACTCAATATGTTGCTGCTGGAATGTAGTAATAGTGCAATATTAGATGACGGTTGATTGGATCCGTTTAGAATTTTGGACATGATGAACAGTTTGAATACGTGATGAATATTGGAAAAATATGCGGTTTGATTTGAATTGATTAGAATGGAATAATGAAAACATGTTAGGGAATTTTTGATTGGACAGTACATGATTATGCAATATTATTGGATAGTACAAAAGCTGGCAAATGTTCTAGAAGGCTTCCACCTGTGCCTGCACCAGTGGTTGCGACTCGAGACCATTGAACGTCGACTCGAGATCAAGCATGCACATTAGGGGACTCGAGACCAACTTGGTTGCGACTCGAGATCTCCTAGTCTCGACTCGAGACCCCCAGAGGTTGCGACTTAGTTATGCACAACTCGAGACCATCTGATTTTGACTCGGGAACTCGTGGTTGCGACTCGAGACCTCTTGTTCTCGAGTCGAGACCACCCGGTTTCAATTGGACAACGCTGCTTAGTTATTGGGCCACACAAACTGATGTTTTGGACTGTGTGCTAGTATTAATGTTTAACTGTTTATATGCTAGGATAGGCCCAACAGCGTATGTGCTAGTATGACTTACGTGCTATGTGTTAGGTTACGTGTAGAATTATATGTGACACTACTTACATACGAACCTGATAATATTAATAACCATAATAGGGTATGGTTGGCCAACACAACACAAGTAAATTGTCTGCCGAGCAAACCAAGGTGAGTTCACACACTAAAGGCATGCGTCCCAGGGAGGGACACAGACAAACTGCCATCGTTAAAGATTGCTTTCAATTACTATTTCTGGGGGAAAATGCAAATGGGTACTTTTAAATTACTATCTCCGGGGGAGATACGTTTGGATATTATTTATAAATCAAAACTAGCAAAACTAAACGAATCTCTATCGTGTAAAGTCCCTGCTTATAGTACCGATTAATCGCCGGGGGCGAACGGGTTATTAGTTGATAGCGCTATTAGGTTTGACAACCTCACACCGTGACCGGGGGAGATCGGGCGTGAACTAGTATACCTTGCATCTTGGTCAATGACGATAGACATTGACTCGGGGCACAAATTCTTCTCGTCAACAGTTTCGGTAACGCCAGTTTAGTAGCTTTCATATGGGGTAGCTCCCCATGACGTGATTATAAATGCTTTATCTAAACAACTTACGTTTTCGAAAAGTTAAAACTGGACAACTCGTGAACTCGCCAACATTATAATGATACCCTACTGCATGCTTTGCAGGTTGCTCGATACAGTTTAGGACGGACGTTGCAATCGGATGGAGTGCGTGGTTTGTAAGTTTCATAATAACAAACTTGTGGTTTAAATTATGATATGTATTCTTTTCCTTTCCGCTGCAAACTTAAACTATGTTTTGAAAAATTTAAATTGGTCGCTAATTATACCATTATTTATGATAATAATCAAACGGTTCAAAATAATTAGTGGCTGGATCCTGGTCAGTCGCACGCCTCGCGGTGGTACCCCGCATGGGGAATTTAAGGGTGTGACATATTGGTATCAGAGCCATTGGTTATAGTGAACTAGGTTTAAGATATAAAATATTTTTAAGATGAAAAATGTTTTTATATGGAAACCAGACTATAACCGTTCTTTAACAAAAACCACAACGACACCACACTCCGGGTTGCAAGGTTCGTCAGATTCAGGTACTCACATGGTAATTATATTCATCGGCATTTACTTGTGCACACATATATGTGTAAATGTGTATGTATATATTCAACATATGTGCATAAATATGTAGCTATATTCAATACTGTGAATCATACGAAAACTATACAAACCTGATGTGCGCTAAGCAGGAGCGAGTCCTCCTAAACCTGATTCGAAACCACGATACACTAAAGGCAAGGAACCAGTCATTCCAAGTCCTTGTCCACGTATTTCCTGATATCATCCTTGGACAGCAAATTGACGCAAGGGACGTCCACTCGATAGACCTACCTAGGAAAGGTCTGCTACGAAGCACATAGCGAAGTTACGAGAACGAATCGACGAAGGGGAGCCACCCCTATATCATGGAATAATAGAAGGAACGACGACGTCATTCGCGTCCTTTTTACTTGCATATTTCTTTTCCCGACTTAAGTAGTGAGACTTGTTCCCTCACACGACCGATCACTTAAATTCTGGTAAGTCTACACTTTTCGGGTTTCTGTTTGCACGTCTCGAACACGAACAACATGCGCGGTGTATGCTTCTCATTGCTGTGCCAGCTATCGTATCACTTTTTCCAACGACGGCGAAGTTATTTCCCCTAATTCCGCGTTACATGGTAAAACGCTATTCCAGTCTGACCTTATACCTTAGCACACTCTAAAAACCAGCAAATCGATATATTTCTTACCAATCGGTGTATTTGAAAAGCGAAAACACTGACAACCTCCTAGAAGCAGCTTTTCTTACCACCAGACCTTTCTCCATCAATTAGGAATCTGATGCCGTCACTAAACACATTCCTTAAATTGTAGCCATTTGTTGAGTGTATTTTTTGGTGTCTAATCCGCATATATATCACCATTGCCCTTGATTTTCTTGACTGTATATCTCTTAAATTTCAACATATACACGTGTGATTTAGATTACGAAGATTTTTCAATGCCGAGAACCTCGATCGAAGAGTAAAAATGGCGTAAGGTTCACAATGGTGTAAAATTAAAATGGGATATACCGTGCTAGGATTCAAGTTACAGGAACAAGGGCCAAACCAACCACCCAAGAATGGAATCGTCGAGCGAAAACACTTAACAACCTCCTAGAAACAGTTTTTCTTACCACCAGACCTTTATCCATCAATTAAGAATCTGATGCCGTCACAAAACACATTCCTTAAATTGTAGCCATTTGTTGAGTGTTTTTTTTTTTGGTGTCTAATCTGCATATATATCACCATTGCCCTTGATTTTCTTGACTGTATATCTCTTAAATGTCAACATATACACGTGTGATTTAGTTTACGAAAATTTTTCAATGCCGAGAACCTCGATCAAAGAGTAAAAAAGGCATAAGGTTCACAATGGTGTAAAATTAAAATGGGATATACCGGGCTAGGATTCGAGTTATAGGAACAAGGGCCAAACCAACCACCCAAGAATGGAATCGTCGAGCGAAAACACTTGAGAACCTCCTCGAAGCAGCTCTTCTTTCCACCAGACCTTTCTCCATCAATTAGGAATCTGATGTCGTCACTAAACACATTCGTTAAATTGTAGCCATTTGTTGAGTGTTTTTTTGGTGTCTAATCCGCATATATATCACCATTGCCCTTGATTTTCTTGACTGTATATCTCTTAAATATCAACATATACACGTGTGATTTAGTTTACGAAGATTTTTCAATGCCGAGAACCTCGATTAGAGATTAAAAAAGGCGTAAGGTTCACAATGGTGTAAAATTTAATAGAGATATACCGGGCTAGGATTCGAGTAACAGGAACAAGGGCCAAACCAACCACCCAAGAATGGACTCGTCGAGTGAAAACACTTGACAACCTCCTAGAATCAGGTTTTCTTTCCACCAGACCTTTCTCCATCAATTAGGAATCTGATGCCGTCACTAAACACATTCCTTAAATTGTAGCCATTTGTTGAGTGTTTTTTTTTGTGTCCAATCCGCATATATATCACCATTGCCCTTGATTTTTTTGACTGTATATCATTTAAATATCAACATATACACTTGTGATTTAGTTTACGAAGATTTTTCAATGCCGAGAACCTCGAACAGAGAGTAAAAAAGGCGTGAGGTTCAAAATGGTGTAAAATTAGAATGGGATATACCGGGCTAGGATTCGACTTACAGGAACAAGGGCCAAACCAACCACCCGAGAATGGAATCGTTGAGTGAAAACACTTGACAATCTCCTAGAAGCAGGGTTTCTTGCCACCAGAACTTTCTCCATCAATTAGGAATCTGATGCCGTCACTAAACACATTCCTTAAGTTGTAGCCATTTGTTAAGTGTTTTTTTTGGTGTCTAATCCGCATATAAATCACCATTGCCCTTGATTTCTTGACTGTATATCTCTTAAATGTCAACATATACACGTGTGATTTAGTTTACGAAGATTTTTCAATGCCGAGAACCTCGATCAGAGAGTAAAAAAGGCGTAAGGTTCATAATGGTGTAAAATTAAAATGGGATATACCCTGCTAGGATTCGAGTTACAGGAACAAGGGCCAAACCAACCACCCAAGAATGGAATCGTCGAGCGAAAACACTTGACAACCTCCTAGAAGCAGCTTTTCTTGCCACCAGACCTTTCTCCATCAATTAGGAATCTGATGCCGTCACTAAACACATTCCTTAAATTGTAGCCATTTGTTGAGTGTTTTTTTGGTGTCTAATCCGCATATATATCACCATTGCCCTTGATTTTCTTGACTGTATATCTCTTAAATGTCAACATATACACGTGTGATTTAGTTTACGAAGATTTTTCAACGCCGAGAACCTCTATCAGAGAGTAAAAAAGGCGTAAGGTTCACAATGGTGGAAAATTAAAATGGGATATACCGGGCTAGGATTCGAGTTACAGGAACAAGGGCCAAACCAACCACCCAAGAATGGAAACGTCGAGCGAAAACACTTGACAACCTCCTAGAAGCAGCTTTTCTTTCCACCAGACCTTTCTCCATCAATTAGGAATCCGATGCCGTCACTAAACATACTCCTTAAATTGTGGCCATTTGTTGAGTGTTTTTTTTGGTGTCTAATCCGCATATATATCACCATTTCCCTTGATTTTCTTGACTGTATATCTCTTAAATGTAAACATATACACGTGTGATTTAGTTTACGAAGATTTTTCAATGCCGAGAACCTTTATCAGGGAGTAAAAAAGGCGTAAGGTTCACAATGGTGTAAAATTAAAATGGGATATACCGTGCTAGGATTCGAGTTATAGGAACAAGGTCTAAACCAACCACCCAAGAATGGAATCGTCGAGCGAAAACACTTGACAACCTCCTAGAACCAGCTTTTCTTGCCACCAGACCTTTCCCCATCAATAAGGAATCTGATGCCGTCACTAATCACATTCCTTAAATTGTAGCCATTTGTTGAGTGTTTTTTTTGGTGTCTAATCCATATATATATCACCATTGCCCTTGATTTTTTTTACTGTATATCTCTTAAATGTCAACATATACACGTGTGATTTAGTTTACGAAGATTTTTCAATGCCGAGAACCTCGATCAGAGAGTAAAAAAGGCGTAAGGTTCACAATGGTGTAAAATTAAAATGGGATATACCGGGCTAGGATTCGAGTTACAGGAACAAGGGCCAAACCAACCACCCAAGAATGGAATCGTCGAGCGAAAACACTTGACAACCTCCTAGAAGCAGCTTTTCTTGCCACCAGACCTTTCTCCATCAATTAGGAATCTGATGCCGTCACTAAACACATTCCTTAAGTTGTAGCCATTTGTTGAGTGTTTTTTTTGGTGTCTAATCCACATATATATCACCATTGCCCTTGATTTTTTTGACTGTATATCTCTTAAATGTCAACATATACACGTATGATTTAGTTTACGAAAATTTTTCAATGCCGAGAACCTCGATCAGAGAGTAAAAAAGGCGTAAGGTTCATAATGGTGTAAAATTAAAATGGGATATACCGGGCTAGGATTCGAGTTACAGGAACAAGGGCCAAACCAACCACCCAAGAATGGAATCGTCGAGCGAAAACACTTGACAACCTCCTAGAAGCAGCTTTTCTTACCACCAGACCTTTGTCCATCAATTAGGAATCTAATGCCGTCACTAAACACATTCCTTAAATTGTAGCCATTTGTTGAGTGTTTTTTTGGTGTCTAATCCGCATATATATCACCATTGCCCTTGATTTTCTTGATTGTATATCTCTTAAATGTCAACATATACACGTGTGATTTAGTTTACGAATATTTTTCAACGCCGAGAACCTCTATCAGAGAGTAAAAAAGGCGTAAGGTTCACAATGGTGTAAAATTAAAATGGGATATACCGTGCTAGGATTCGAGTTACAGGAACAAGGTCTAAACCAACCACCCAAGAATGGAATCATCGAGCGAAAACACTTGACAACCTCCTAGAAGCAGCTTTTCTTGCCACCAGACCTTTCCCCATCAATTAGGAATCTGATGCCGTCACTAAACACATTCCTTAAATTGTAACCATTTGTTGAGTGTTTTTTTGGTGTCTAATCCACATATATATCACCATTGCCCTTGATTTTTTTGACTGTATATCTCTTAAATGTCAACATATACACGTGTGATTTAGTTTACGAAGATTTTTCAATGCCGATAACCTCGATCAGAGAGTAAAAAAGGCGTAAGGTTCATAATGGTGTAAAATTAAAATGGGATATACTGGGCTAGGATTCGAGTTACAGGAACAAGGGCCAAACCAACCACCCAAGAATGGAATCGTCGAGCGAAAACACTTGACAACCTCCTAGAAGCAGCTTTTCTTGCCACCAGACCTATCTCCATCAATTAGGAATCTGATGCCGTCACTAAACACATTCCTTAAGTTGTAGCCATTTGTTGAGTGTTTTTTTTGGTGTCTAATCCACATATATATCACCATTGCCCTTGATTTTTGTGACTGTATATCTCTTAAATGTCAACATATACACGTGTGATTTAGTTTACGAAGATTTTTCAATGCCGAGAACCTCGATCAGAGAGTAAAAAAGGCGTAAGGTTCACAATGGTGTAAAATTAAAATGGGATATACCGGGCTAGGATTCGAGTTACAGGAACAATGGCCAAACCAACCACCCAAGAATGGATTCGTCGAGCGAAAACACTTGACAACCTCCTAGAAGCAGCTTTTCTTGCCACCAGACCTTTTTCCATCAATTAGGAATCTGATGCCGTCACTAAACACATTCCTTAAATTGTAGCCGTTTGTTGAGGGTTTTTTTGGTGTCTAATCCGCATATATATCACCATTGCCCTTGATTTTCTTGACTGTATATCTCTTAAATGTCAACATATACACATGTGATTTAGTTTACGAAGATTTTTCAACGCCGAGAACCTCTATCAGAGAGTAAAAAAGGCGTAAGGTTCACAATGGTGTAAAATTAAAATGGGATATACCGGGCTAGGATTCGAGTTACAGGAACAAGGGCCAAACCAACCACCCAAGAATGGAATCGTCGAGCGAAAACACTTGACAACCTCCTAGAAACAGTTTTTCTTGCCACCAGACCTTTCTCCATCAATTAGGAATCCGATGCCGTCACTAAACATACTCCTTAAATTGTGGCCATTTGTTGAGTGTTTTTTTTGGTGTCTAATCCGCATATATATCACCATTGCCCTTGATTTTCTTGACTGTATATCTCTTAAATCTCAACATATACACGTGTGATTTAGTTTACGAAGATTTTTCAATGCCGAGAACCTCTATCGGAGAGTAAAAAAGGCGTAAGGTTCACAATGGTGTAAAATTAAAATGGGATATACCGTGCTAGGATTCGAGTTACAGGAACAAGGTCTAAACCAACCACCCAAGAATGGAATCGTCGAGCGAAAACACTTGACAACCTCCTAGAAGCAGCTTTTCTTGCCACCAGACCTTTCCCCATCAATTAGGAATCTGATGCCGTCACTAAACACATTCCTTAAATTGTAGCCATTTGTTGAGTGTTTTTTTTGGTGTCTAATCCACATATATATCACCATTGCCCTTGATTTTTTTGACTGTATATCTCTTAAATGTCAACATATACACGTGTGATTTAGTTTACGAAGATTTTTCAATGCCGAGAACCTCGATCAGAGAGTAAAAAAGGCGTAAGGTTAACAATGGTGGAAAATTAAAATGCGATATACCGGGCTAGGATTCGAGTTATAGGAACAAGGGCCAAATCAACCACCCAAGAATGGAATCGTCGAGCGAAAACACTTGACAACCTCCTAGAAGCAGCTTTTATTGCCACCAGACCTTTCTCCTTCAATTAGGAATCTGATGCCGTCACTAAACACATTCCTTAAATTGTAGCCATTTCTTGAGTATTTTTTTTTTGGTGTCTAATCCGCATATATATCACCATTGCCCTTGATTTTTTTGACTGTATATCTCTTAAATGTCAACCTATACACGTGTGATTTAGTTTACGAAGATTTTTCAATGCCGAGAACCTCGATCAGAGAGTAAAAAAGGCGTAAGGTTCACAACGGTGTAAAATTAAAATGGGATATACCGGGCTAGGATTCGAGTTACAGGAACAAGGGCCAAACCAACCACCATAGAATGGAATCGTCGAGCGAAAACACTTGACAACCTCCTAGAAGCAGGTGTTCTTGCCACCAGACCTTTTTCCATCAATTAGGAATCTGATGCCGTCACTAAACACATTCCTTAAATTGTAGCCATTTGTTGAGTGTTTTTTTTTGTGTCCAATCCGCATATATATCACCATTTCCCTTGATTTTTTTGACTGTATATCATTTAAATATCAACATATACACTTGTGATTTAGTTTACGAAGATTTTTCAATGCCGAGAACCTCGAACAGAGAGTAAAAAAGGCGTGAGGTTCAAAATGGTGTAAAGTTAGAATGGGATATACCGGGCTAGGATTCGACTTACAGGAACAAGGGCCAAACCAACCACCCGAGAATGGAATCGTTGAGCGAAAACACTTGACAATCTCCTAGAAGCAGGTTTTCTTGCCACCAGAACTTTCTCCATCAATTAGGAATCTGATGCCGTCACTAAACACATTCCTTATGTTGTAGCCATTTGTTAAGTGTTTTTTTGGTGTCTAATCCGCATATAAATCACCATTGCCCTTGATTTCTTGACTGTATATCTCTTAAATGTCAACATATACACGTGTGATTTAGTTTACGAAGATTTTTCAATGCCGAGAACCTCGATCAGAGAGTAAAAAAGGCGTAAGGTTCACAATGGTGTAAAATTAAAATGGGATATACCGGGCTAGGATTCGAGTTACAGGAACAAGGGCCAAACCAACCACCCAAGAATGGAATCGTCGAGCTAAAACACTTGACAACCTCCTAGAAGCAGCTTTTCTTGCCACCAGACCTTTCTCCATCAATTAGGAATCTGATGCCGTCACTAAACACATTCCTTAAATTGTAGCCATTTGTTGAGTGTTTTTTTGGTGTCTAATCCGCATATATATCACCATTGCCCTTGATTTTCTTGACTGTATATCTCTTAAATGTCAACATATACAAGTGTGATTAAGTTTACGAAGATTTTTCAACGCCGAGAACCTCTATCAGAGAGTAAAAAAGGCGTAAGGTTCACAATGGTGGAAAATTAAAATGGGATATACCGGGCTAGGATTCGAGTTACAGGAACAAGGGCCAAACCAACCACCCAAGAATGGAATCGTCGAGCGAAAACACTTGACAACCTCCTAGAAGCAGCTTTTCTTACCACCAGACCTTTGTCCATCAATTAGTAATCTAATGCCGTCACTAAACACATTCCTTAAATTGTAGCCATTTGTTGAGTGTTTTTTTGGTGTCTAATCCGCATATATATCACCATTGCCCTTGATTTTCTTGATTGTATATCTCTTAAATGTCAACATATACACGTGTGATTTAGTTTACGAATATTTTTCAACGCCGAGAACCTCTATCAGAGAGTAAAAAAGGCGTAAGGTTCACAATGGTGTAAAATTAAAATGGGATATACCGTGCTAGGATTCGAGTTACAGGAACAAGGTCTAAACCAACCACCCAAGAATGGAATCGTCGAGCGAAAACACTTGACAACCTCCTAGAAGCAGCTTTTCTTGCCACCAGACCTTTCCCCATCAATTAGGAATCTGATGCCGTCACTAAACACATTCCTTAAATTGTAACCATTTGTTGAGTGTTTTTTTGGTGTCTAATCCACATATATATCACCATTTACCCTTGATTTTTTTGACTGTATATCTCTTAAATGTCAACATATACACGTGTGATTTAGTTTACGAAGATTTTTCAATGCCGATAACCTCGATCAGAGAATAAAAAAGGCGTAAGGTTCATAATGGTGTAAAATTAAAATGGGATATACTGGGCTAGGATTCGAGTTACAGGAACAAGGGCCAAACCAACCACCCAAGAATGGAATCGTCGAGCGAAAACACTTGACAACCTCCTAGAAGCTGCTTTTCTTGCCACCAGACCTTTCTCCATCAATTAGGAATCTGATGCCGTCACTAAACACATTCCTTAAGTTGTAGCCATTTGTTGAGTGTTTTTTTTTGGTGTCTAATCCACATATATATATCACCATTGCCCTTGATTTTTGTGACTGTATATCTCTTAAATGTCAACATATACAGGTGTGATTTAGTTTACGAAGATTTTTCAATGCCGAGAACCTCGATCAGAGAGTAAAAAAGGCGTAAGGTTCACAATGGTGTAAAATTAAAATGGGATATACCGGGCTAGGATTCGAGTTACAGGAACAAGGGCAAACCAACCACCCAAGAATGGATTCGTCGAGCGAAAACACTTGACAACCTCCTAGAAGCAGCTTTTCTTGCCACCAGACCTTTCTCCATCAATTAGGAATCTGATGCCGTCACTAAACACATTCCTTAAATTGTAGCCATTTGTTGAGGGTTTTTTTGGTGTCTAATCCGCATATATATCACCATTGCCCTTGATTTTCTTGACTGTATATCTCTTAAATGTCAACATATACACGTGTGATTTAGTTTACGAAGATTTTTCAACGCCGAGAACCTCTATCAGAGAGTAAAAAAGGCGTAAGGTTCACAATGGTGTAAAATTAAAATGGGATATACCGTGCTAGGATTCGAGTTACAGGAACAAGGGCCAAACCAACCACCCAAGAATGGAATCGTCGAGCGAAAACACTTGACAACCTCCTAGAAGCAGCTTTTCTTGCCACCAGACCTTTCTCCATCTATTAGGAATCCGATGCCGTCACTAAACATACTCCTTAAATTGTGGCCATTTGTTGAGTGTTTTTTTTTGGTGTCTAATCCGCATATATATCACCATTGCCCTTGATTTTCTTGCCTGTATATCTCTTAAATCTCAACATATACACGTGTGATTTAGTTTACGAAGATTTTTCAATGCCGAGAACCTCTATCAGAGAGTAAAAAAGGCGTAAGGTTCACAATGGTGTAAAATTAAAATGGGATATACCGTGCTAGGATTCGAGTTACAGGAACAAGGTCTAAACCAACCACCCAAGAATGGAATCGTCGAGCGAAAACACTTGACAACCTCCTAGAAGCAGCTTTTCTTGCCACCAGACCTTTCCCCATCAATTAGGAATCTGATGCCGTCACTAAACACATTCCTTAAATTGTAGCCATTTGTTGAGTGTTTTTTTTGGTGTCTAATCCACATATATATCACCATTGCCCTAGATTTTTTTGACTGTATATCTCTTAAATGTCAACATATACACGTGTGATTTAGTTTACGAAGATTTTTCAATGCCGAGAACCTCGATCAGAGTGTAAAAAAGGCGTAACGTTAACAACGGTGGAAAATTAAAATGCGATATACCGGGCTAGGATTCGAGTTACAGGAACAAGGGCCAAATCAACCACCCAAGAATGGAATCGTCGAGCGAAAACACTTGACAACCTCCTAGAAGTAGCTTTTCTTGCCACCAGACCTTTCTCCATCAATTAGGAATCTGATGCCGTCACTAAACACATTCCTTAAATTGTAGCCATTTGTTGAGTATTTTTTTTTGGTGTCTAATCCGCATATATATCACCATTGCCCTTGATTTTTTTGACTGTATATCTCTTAAATGTCAACCTATACACGTGTGATTTAGTTTACGAAGATTTTTCAATGCCGAGAACCTCGATCAGAGAGTAAAAAAGGCGTAAGGTTCAAAACGGTGTAAAATTAAAATGGGATATACCGGGCTAGGATTCGAGTTACAGGAACAAGGGCCAAACCAACCACCATAGAATGGAATCGTCGAGCGAAAACACTTGACAACCTCCTAGAAGCAGGTGTTCTTGCCACCAGACCTTTTTCCATCAATTAGGAATCTGGTGCCGTCACTAAACACATTCCTTAAATTGTAGCCATTTGTTGAGTGTTTTTTTTTGTGTGTCTAATCCGCATATATATCACCATTGCCCTTGATTTTCTTGACTGTATATCTGTTAAATGTCAACATATACACGTGTGATTTAGTTTACGAAGATTTTTCAATGCCAAGAACCTCTATTAGAGAGTAAAAAAGGTGTAAGGTTCACAATGGTGTAAAATTAAAATGGGATATACCGGGCTAGGATTCGAGTTACAGGAACAAGGGCCAAACCAACCACCCAAGAATGGAATCGTCGAGCGAAAAACCTTGAAAACCTCTTAGAAGCAGCTTTTCTTGCCACCAGACCTTTCTCCATCAATTAGGAATCTGATGCCGTCACTAAACACATTCCTTAAATTGTAGCCATTTGTTGAGTGTTTTTTTTTGTGTCTAATCCACATATATATCACCATTGCCCTTGATTTTTTTGACTGTATATCTCTTAAATGTCAACATATACACGTGTGATTTAGTTTACGAAGATTTTTCAATCCCGAGAACCTCGATCAGAGAGTAAACAAGGCGTAAGGTTCACAATGGTGTAAAATTAAAATGGGATATACCGGGCTAGGATTCGAGTTACAAGAACAACGGCCAAACCAACCACCCATGAATGGAATCGTCGAGAGAAAACACTTGACAACCTCCTAGAAGCAGCTTTTCTTGCCACCAGACCTTTCTCCATCAATTAGGAATCTGATGCCGTCACTAAACACATTCCTTAAATTTTAGCCATTTGTTGAGTGTTTGTTTTTGTGTCTAATCCGCATATATATCACCATTGCCCTTGATTTTCTTGACTTTATATCTCTTAAATGTCAACATATACACGTGTGATTTAGTTTACGAAGATTTTTCAATGCCGAGAACCTCCATCAGGGAGTAAAAAAGGCGTAAGGTTCACAATGGTGTAAAATTAAAATGGGATATACCGTGCTAGGATTCGAGTTACAGGAACAAGGGCCAAACCAACCACCCAAGAATGGAATCGTCGAGGGAAAACACTTAACAACCTCCTACAAGCAGATTTTCTTGCCACCAGAGCGTTCCCCATCAATTAGGAATCTGATGCCGTCACTAAACACATTCCTTTAATTGTAGCCATTTGTTGAGTGTTTTTTTTGTGTCTAATCCGCATATATATCACCATTGCCCTAGATTTTTTTGACTGTATAACTCTTAAATGTCAACATATACACGTGTGATTTAGTTTACGAAGATTTTTAAATGCCGAGAACCTCGATAAGAGAGTAAAAAAGGCGTAAGGTTCACAATGGTGTAAAATTAAAATGGGATATACCGGGATAGGATTCGACTTACAGGAACAAGGGCCAAATCAACCACCCAAGAATGGAATTGTCGAGCGAAAACACTTGACAACCTCCTAGAAGCAGCTTTTCTTGCCACCAGACATTTCTCCATCAATTAGGAATCAGGAATCTGATGCCGTCACTAAACACATTCCTTAAATTGTAGCCATTTGTTGAGTGTTTTTTTTTGTGACTAATCTGCATATATATAACCATTGCCCTTGATTTTTTTGACTGTATATCTCTTAAATGTCAACATATACACGTGTGATTTAGTTTACGAAGATTTTTCAATCCCGAGAACCTCGATCAGAGAGTAAAAAAGGCGTAAGGTTCACAATGGTGTAAAATTAAAATGCGATATACCGGGATAGGATTCGACTTACAGGAACAAGGGCCAAACCAACCACCCAAGAATGGAATCGTCGAGCGAAAACACTTGACAACCTCCTAGAAGCAGCTTTTCTTGCCACCAGACCTTTCTCCATCAATTAGGAATCTGATGCCGTCACTAAACACATTCCTTAAATTGTAGCCATTTGTTGAGTGCTTTTTTTTATGTCTAATCCGCATATATATCACCATTGCCCTTGATTTTTTTGACTGTATATCTCTTAAATGTCAACATATACACGTGTGATTTAGTTTACGAAGATTTTTCAATCCCGAGAACCACGATCAGAGAGTAAAAAAGGCGTAAGGTTCACAATGGTGTAAAATTAAAATGGGATATACCGGGCTAGGATTCGAGTTACAGGAACAAGGGCCAAACCAACCACCCAAGAATGGAATCGTCGAGCAAAAACACTTGACAACCTCCTAGAAGCAGCTTTTCTTGCCACCAGACCTTTCTCCATCAATTAGGAATCTGATGCCGTCACTAAACACATTCCTTAAGTTGTAGCCATTTGTTGAGTGTTTTTTTGGTGTCTAATCCGCATATATATCACCATTGCCCTTAATTTTTTTGACTGTATATCTCTTAAATGTCAACATATACACGTGTGATTTTGTTTACGAAGATTTTTCAATGCCGAGAACCTCGATCAGAGAGTAAAAAAGACGTAAGGTTCACAATGGTGTAAAATTAAAATGGGATATACCGGGCTAGGATTCGAGTTACAAGAACAAGGGCAAAACCAACCACCCAAGAATGGAATCGTCGAGCGAAAACACTTGACAACCTCCTTGAAGCAGCTTTTCTTGCCACCAGACCTTTCTCCATCAATTAGGAATCTGATGCCGTCACTAAACACATTCCTTAAATTGTAGCCATTTGTTGAGTGTTTTTTTTGGTGTCTAATCCGCATATATATCACCATTGCCCTTGATTTTCTTGACTGTATATCTCTTAAATGTCAACATATACACGTGTGATTTAGTTTACAAAGATTTTCAATGCCGAGAACCTCTATCAGAGAGTAAAAAAGACGTAAGGTTCACAATGGTGTAAAATAAAAATGGGATATACCGGGCTAGGATTCGAGTTACAGGAACAAGGGCCAAACCAACCACCCAAGAATGGAATCGTCGAGCGAAAACACTTGAAAACCTCCTAGAAGCAGCTTTTCTTGCCACCAGACCTTTCTCCATCAATTAGGAATCTGATGCCGTCACTAAACACATTCCTTAAATTGTAGCCATTTGTTGAGTGTTTTTTTTTGGTTTCTAATCCGCATATATATCACCATTGCCCTTGATTATTTTGACTGTATATCTCTTAAATGTCAACATATACATGTGTGATTTAGTTTACGATGATTTTTCAATGCCGAGAACCTCGATCAGAGAGTAAAAAAGGCGTAAGGTTCACAATGGTGTAAAATTAAAATGGGATATATCGGGCTAGGATTCGAGTTACAGGAACAAGGGCCAAACCAACCACCCAAGAATGGCATCGTCGAGCGAAAACACTTGACAACCTCCTAGAAGCAGCTTTTCTTGCCACCAGAGCTTTCTCTATCAATTAGGAATCTGATGCCGTCACTAAACACATTCCTTAAATTGTAGCCATTCGTTGTGTGTTTTTTTTTTCGTGTCTAATCCGCATATATATCACCATTGCCCATGATTTTTTTGACTGTATATCTCTTAAATGTCAACATATACACGTGTAATTTAGTTTCCGAAGATTTTTCAATCCCGAGAACCTCGATCAGAGAGTAAAAAAGGCGTAAGGTTCACAATGGTGTAAAATTAAAATGGGATATACCGGGCTAGGATTCGACTTACAGGAACAAGGGCCAAACCAACCACCCAAGAATGGGATCGTCGAGCGAAAACACTTGACAACCTCCTAGAAGCAGCTTTTCTTGCCACCAGACCTTTCTCCATCAATTAGGAATCTGATGCCGTCACTAAACACATTCCTTAAGTTGTAGCCATTTGTTGAGTGTTTTTTTGGTGTCTAATCTGCATATATATCACCATTGCCCTTGATTTTCTTGACTGTATATCTCTTAAATGTCAACATATACACGTGTGATTTAGTTTACGAAGATTTTTCAATGCTGAGAACCTCGATCAGAGAGTAGAAAAGGTGTAAAGTTCACAGTGGTGTAAAATTAAAATGGGATATACCGGGTTAGGATTCGAGTTACAGGAAAAAGGGCCAAGCCAACCACCCAAGAATGGAATCGTCGAGCGAAAACACTTGACAACCTCCTAGAAGCAGCTCTTCTTACCACCAGACCTTTCTCCATCAATTAGGAATCTGATGCCGTCACAAAACACATTCCTTAAATTGAAGCCATTTGTTGAGTGTCTTTTTTGTGTCTAATCCGCATATATATCACCATTGCCCTTGATTTTCTTGACTGTATATCTCTTAAATTCAATGTATACACGTGTGATTTAGTTTACGAAGATTTTTCAATGCCGAGAACCTCGATCAGAGAGTAAAAAAGGCGTAAGGTTCACAATGGTGTAAAATTAAAATGGGATATACCGGACTAGGATTCGAGTTACAGGAACAAGGGACAAACAAACCACCCAAGAATGGAATCGTCGAGCGAAAACACTTGACAACCTACTAGAAGCAGCTTTTCTTGCCACCAGACCTTTCGCCATCAATTTGGAATCTGATGTCGTCAGTAAACACATTCCTTAAATTGTAGCTATTTGTTGAGTGTTTTTTTGGGTGTCTAATCCGCATATATATCACCATTGCCCTTGATTTTCTTGACTGTATATCTCTTAAATGTCAACATATGCACGTGTGATTTAGTTTACGAATATATTTCAATGCCGAGAACCTCTATCAGAGAGTAAAAAAGGCGTAAGGTTCACAATGGTGTAAGATTAAAATGAGATAAACCGGGCTAGGATTCGAGTTACAGGAACAAGGGCCAAACCAACCACCCAAGAATCGAATCGTCAAGTGAAAACACTTGACAACCTCCTAGAAGTAGCTTTTCTTTCCACCAGACCTTTCTCTCTCAATTAGGAATCTGATACCGTCACTAAACACATTCCATAAATTATAGCCATTTGTTGAGTGTTTTTTTTTGTGTCCAATCCGCATATATATCACCATTGCCCTTGATTTACTTGTCTGTATATCTCTTAAATATCAACAGATACACATGTGATTTAGTTTACGAAGATTTTTCAATGCCGAGAACCTCGATCAGAGAGTAAAAAAGGCGTAAGGTTCACAATGGTGTAATATTAAAATGGGATATACCGGGCTAGGATTCGAGTTGCAGGAAAAAGGGCCAAACCAACCACCCAAGAATGGAATCGTCGGGCGAAAACACTTGACAACCTCCTAGAAGCAGCTCTTCTTACCACCAGACCTTTCTCCATCAATTAGGAATCTGATGCCGTCACTAAACACATTCCTTAAATTGTAGCCATTTGTTGAGTGTTTTTTTGTGTCTAATCCGCATATATATCACCATTGCCCTTGATTTTCTTGACTGTATATCTCTTAAATGTCAACATATACATGTGTGATTTAGTTTACGAAGATTTTTCAATGCCGAGAACCTCGATCAGAGAGTAAAAAAGACGTAAGGTTCACATTGGTGTAAAATTAAAATGGGATATACCGGGCTAGGATTCAAGTTACAGGAACAAGGGCCAAACCAACCACCCAATAATGGAATCGTCGGGCGAAAACACTTGACAACCTCCTAGAAGCAGCTTTTCTTACCACCAGACCTTTCTCCATCAATTAGGAATCTGATGCCGTCACTAAACACATTCCTTAAATTGAAGCCATTTGTTGAGTGTTTTTTTTGTGTCTAATCCGCATATATATCACCATTGCCCTTGATTTTCTTGACTGCATATCTCTTAAATTCAACGTATACACGTGTGATTTAGTTTACGAAGATTTTTCAATGCCGAGAACCTCGATCAGAGAGTAAAAAAGGCGTAAGGTTCACAATGGTGTAAAATTAAAATGGGATATACCGGACTAGGATTCGAGTTACAGGAACAAGGGCCAAACAAACCACCCAAGAATGGAATCGTCGAGCGAAAACACTTGACAACCTCCTAGAAGCAGCTTTTCTTGCCACCAGACCTTTCTCCATCAATTTGGAATCTGATGTCGTCAGTAAACACATTCCTTAAATTGTAGCTATTTGTTGAGTGTTTTTTTGGGTGTCTAATCCGCATATATATCACCATTGCCCTTGTTTTATTGACTGTATATCTCTTAAATGTCAACATATGCACGTGTGATTTAGTTTACGAATATTTTTCAATGCCGAGAACCTCTATCAGAGAGTAAAAAAGGCGTAAGGTTCACAATGGTGTAAGATTAAAATGAGATAAACCGGGCTAGGATTCGAGTTACAGGAACAAGGGCCAAACCAACCACCCAAGAATCGAATCGTCAAGTGAAAACACTTGACAACCTCCTAGAAGTAGCTTTTCTTTCCACCAGACCTTTCTCTATCAATTAGGAATCTGATACCGTCACTAAACACATTCCATAAATTATAGCCATTTGTTGAGTGTTTTTTTTGTGTGTCCAATCCGCATATATATCACCATTGCCCTTGATTTACTTGTCTGTATATCTCTTAAATATCAACAGATACACATGTGATTTAGTTTACGAAGATTTTTCAATGCCGAGAACCTCGATCAGAGAGTAAAAAAGGCGTAAGGTTCACAATGTTGTAATATTAAAATGGGATATACCGGGCTAGGATTCGAGTTACAGGAACAAGGGCCAAACCAACCACCCAATAATGGAATCGTCGGGCGAAAACACTTGACAACCTCCTAGAAGCAGCTTTTCTTACCACCAGACCTTTCTCCATCAATTAGGAATCTGATGCCGTCACTAAACACATTCCTCAAATTATAGCCATTTGTTGAGTGTTTTTTTTGGTGTCCAATTCGCATATATATATCACCATTTCCCTTGATATTCTTGACTGTATATCTCTTAAATATCAACATATACATGTGTGATTTAGTTTACGAAGATTTTTCAATGCCGAGAACCTCAATCAGAGAGTAAAAAAGGCAGAAGGTTCACAATGGTGTAAAATTAAAATTGGATATACCGGGCTAGGATTCGAGTTATAGGAACAAGGGCTAAACAAACCACCCAAGAATGGAATCGTCGAGCGAAAACACTTGACAACCTCCTAGAAGCAGCTCTTCTTACCACCAGACCTTTCTCCATCAATTAGGAATCTGATGCCGTCACTAAACACATTCCTTAAATTGTAGCCATTTGTTGAGTGTTTTTTTTGTGTCTAATCCGCATATATATCACCATTGCCCTTGATTTTCTTGACTGTATATCTCTTAAATGTCAACATATACATGTGTGATTTAGTTTACGAAGATTTTTCAATGCCGAGAACCTCGATCAGAGAGTAAAAAAGACGTAAGGTTCACATTGGTGTAAAATTAAAATGGGATATACCGGGCTAGGATTCAAGTTACAGGAACAAAGGCCAAACCAACCACCCAATAATGGAATCGTCGGGCGAAAACACTTGACAACCTCCTAGAAGCAGCTTTTCTTACCACCAGACCTTTCTCCATCAATTAGGAATCTGATGCCGTCACCTAACACATTCCTCAAATTATAGCCATTTGTTGAGTGTTTTTTTTGGTGTCCAATTCGCATATATATATCACCATTTCCCTTGATATTCTTGACTGTATATCTCTTAAATATCAACATATACATGTGTGATTTAGTTTACGAAGATTTTTCAATGCCGAGAACCTCAATCAGAGAGTAAAAAAGGCGGAAGGTTCACAATGGTGTAAAATTAAAATTGGATATACCGGGCTAGGATTCGAGTTATAGGAACAAGGGCCAAACCAACCACCCAAGAATGGAATCGTCGAGCGAAAACACTTGACAACCTCCGAGAAGCAGCTTTTATTACCACCAGACCTTTCTCCATCAATTAGGAATCTGATGTCGTCACTAAACACATTCCTTAAATTGTAGCCATTTGTTGAGTGTTACTTTTGGTGTCTAATCCGCATATATATCACCATTACCCTTGATTTTCTTGACTGTAAATCTCTTAAATGTCAACATATACACGTGTTATTTAGTTTACGAAGATTTTTCAATGCCGAGAACCTCGATCAGAGAGTAAAAAAGGCGTAAGGTTCACAATGGTGTAAGACTAAAATGGGATATACCGGGCTAGGATTTGAGTTACAGGAACAAGGGCCAAACCAACCACTCAAGAATGGAATCGTCAAGTGAAAACACTTGACAACCTCTTAGAAGCAGCTTTTCTTGCCACCAGACCTTTCTCTATCAATTAGGAATCTGATGCCTTCACTAAACACATTCCTTAAATTGTAGCCATTTGTTGAGTGTTTTTTTTGGTGTCTAATCCGCATATATATCGCCATTGCCCTTGATTTTCTTGACTGTATATCTCTTAAATGTCAACATATACACGTGTGATTTAGTTTACGAAGATTTTTCAATGCGGAGAACCTCGATTAGAGAGTAAAAAAGGCGTAAGTTTCACATTGGTGTAAGATTAAAATGGGATATACCGGGCTAGGATCCGAGTTACAGGAACAAGGGCCAAACCAACCACCCAAGAATGGAGTCGTCGAGCAAAAACACTTGACAACCTCCTAGAAGCAGCTTTTCTTGCCAGCACACCTTTCTCCATCAATCAGGAATCTGATGCCGTCACTAAACAAATTCCTTAAGTTGTAGCCATTTGTTGAGTGTTTTTTTTGGTGTCTAATCCGCATATATATCACCATTACCCTTGATTTTCTTGACTGTAAATCTCTTAAATGTCAACATATACACGTGTTATTTAGTTTACGAAGATTTTTCAATGCCGAGAACCTCGATCTGAGAGTAAAAAATGCGTAAGGTTCACAATGGTGTAAGATTAAAATGGGATATACCGGGCTAGGATTTGAGTTACAGGAACAAGGGCCAAACCAACAACCCAAGAATGGAATCGTCGAGCGAAAACACTTGACAACCTCCTAGAAGCAGTTTTTCTTGCCACCAGACCTTTCTCCATCAATTAGGAATCTGATGCCGTCACTAAACACATTCCTTAAATTGTAGCCATTTGTTGAGTGTTTTTTTTTGGTGTCTAATCCGCATATATATCACCATTACCCATGATTTTCTTGACTGTAAATCTCTTAAATGTCAACATATACACGTGTGATTAAGTTTATGAAGATTTTTCAATGCCGAGAACCTCGATCTGAGAGTAAAAAAGGCGTAAGGTTCACAATGGTGTAAGATTAAAATGGGATATACCGGGCTAGGATTTGAGTTACAGGAACAAGGGCCAAACCAACCACCCAAGAATGGAATCGTCAAGTGAAAACACTTGACAACCTCTTAGAAGCAGCTTTTCTTGCCACCAGACCTTTCTCTATCAATTAGGAATCTGATGCCTTCACTAAACACATTCCTTAAATTGTAGCCATTTGTTGAGTGTTTTTTTTTGTGTCAAATCCGCATATATACCACCATTGCCCTTGATTTTCTTGACTGTATATCTCTTAAATGTCAACATATACACGTGTGATTTGGTTTACGGAGATTTTTCAACGCCGAGAACCTCGATCAGAGAGTAGAAAAGGCGTAAGGTTCACAATGGTGTAAAATTAAAATGGGATATACCGGGCTAGGATTCGAGTTACAGGAACAAGGGCCAAACCAACCACCCAAGAATGGAGTCGTCGAACGAAAACCCTTCACAACCTCCTAGAAGCAGCTTTTCTTGCCAGCAGACCTTTCTCCATCAATCGAGGAATTTGATGCCGTCACTAAACACATTCCTTAAATTGTAGCCATTTGTTGAGTGATTTTTTTGGTGTCTAATCCGCATATATACCACCGTTGCCCTTGATTTTCTTGACTGTATATCTCTTAAATGTCAACATATACACGTGTTATTTGGTTTACGAAGATTTTTCAATGCCGAGAACCTCGATCAGAGAGTAAAAAAGGCGTAAGGTTCACAATGTTTTAAGATTAAAATGGGATATACCGGTCTAGGAATGGAGTTACAGGAACAAGGGCCAAACCAACCACCCAAGAATGGAGTCGTCGAGCGAAAACACTTGACAACCTCCTAGAAGCAGCTTTTCTTGCCGGCAGACCTTTCTCCATCAATTAGGAATCTGATCCGTCACTAAACACATTCCTTAAATTGTAGCCATTTGTTGAGTGATTTTTCTTTGTGTCTAATCCGCATATATATCACCATTGCCCTTGATTTTCTTGACTGTATATCTCTTAAATGTCAACATATACATGTGTGATTTAGTTTACGAAGATTTTTCAATGCCGAGAACCTCGATCAGAGAGTAAAAAAGGCGTATGGTTCACAATGGTGTAAGAATAAAATGGGATATACCGGGCTAGGATTTGAGTTACAGGAACAAGGGCCATACCAACCACCCAAGAATGGAATCGTCAAGTGAAAACACTTGACAACCTCTTAGAAGCAGCTTTTCTTGCCACCAGGCCTTTCTCTATCAATTAGGAATCTGATGCCTTCACTAAACACATTCCTTAAATTGTAGCCATTTGTTGAGTGTTTTTTTTGGTGTCTAATCCGCATATATATCACCATTTCCCTTGATTTTCTTGATTGTATATCTCTTAAATGTCAACATATACACGTGTGATTTAGTTTACGAAGATTTTTCAATGCGGAGAACCTCGATTAGAGAGTAAAAAAGGCGTAAGGTTCAGAATGGTGTAAGATTAAAATGGGATATACCGGGCTAGGATCCGAGTTACTGGAACAAGGGCCAAACCAACCACCCAAGAATGGAATCGTCGAGCGAAAACACTTGACAACCTCCTAGAAGCAGCTTTTCTTACCACCAGACCTTTCTCCATCAATTAGGAATCTGATGCCGTCACTAAACACATTCCTTAAATTATATCCATTTGTTGAGTGTTTCTTTTCCGTATCCTATCCGCATATATATCACCATTGCCCTTGATTTTCTTGACTATATATGTCTTAAATATCAACATATACACATGTGATTTATTTTACAAAGATTTTTCAATGCCGAGAAACTCGATCAGAGAGTGAAAAAGGCGTAAGGTTCACAATGGTGTAAAATTAAAATGGGAGATACCGGGCTAGGATTCGAGTTACAGGAACAAGGGCCAAACCAACCACCCAAGAATGGAATCGTCGAGCGAAAACACATGACAACCTCCTAGAAGCAGGTTTTCTTGCTAGCAGACCTTTCTCCATCAATTAGGAATTTGATGCCGTCACTAAACACATTCCTTAAATTGTAGCCATTTGTTGAGTGTTTTTTTTGGTGTCTAATCCGCATATATACCACCGTTGCCCTTGATTTTCTTGACTGTATATCTCTTAAATGTCAACATATACACGTGTTATTTGGTTTACGAAGATTTTTCAATGCCGAGAACCTCGATCAGAGAGTAAAAAAGGCGTAAGGTTCACAATGTTTTAAGATTAAAATGGGATATACCGGTCTAGGAATCGAGTTACAGGAACAAGGGCCAAACCAACCACCCAAGAATGGAGTCGTCGAGCGAAAACACTTGACAACCTCCTAGAAGCAGCTTTTCTTGCCGGCAGACCTTTCTCCATCAATTAGGAATCTGATCCGTCACTAAACACATTCCTTAAATTGTAGCCATTTGTTGAGTGATTTTTCTTTGTGTCTAATCCGCATATATATCACCATTGCCCTTGATTTTCTTGACTGTATATCTCTTAAATGTCAACATATACATGTGTGATTTAGTTTACGAAGATTTTTCAATGCCGAGAACCTCGATCAGAGAGTAAAAAAGGCGTAAGGTTCACAATGTTGTAAGATTAAAATGGGATATACCGGTCTAGGAATCGAGTTACAGGAACAAGGGCCAAACCAACCACCCAAGAATGGAGTCGTCGAGCGAAAACACTTGACAACCTCCTAGAAGCAGCTTTTCTTGCCGGCAGACATTTCTCCATCAATTAGGAATCTGATGCCGTCACTAAACACATTCCTTAAATTGTAGCCATTTGTTGAGTGATTTTTCTTTGTGTCTAATCCGCATATATATCACCATTGCCCTTGATTTTCTTGACTGTATATCTCTTAAATGTCAACATATACATGTGTGATTTAGTTTATGAAGATTTTTCAATGCCGAGAACCTCGATCAGAGAGTAAAAAAGGCGTATGGTTCACAATGGTGTAAAATTAAAATGGGATATACCGGACTAGGATTCGAGTTACAGGAACAAGGGCCAAACCAACCACCCAAGAATGGAATCGTCGAGCAAAACACTTGACAACCTCCTAGAAGCAGCTTTTCTTGCCACCAGACCTTTCTCCATCAATTAGGAATCTGATGCCACCACTAAACACATTCCTTAAATTGTAGCCATTTGTTGAGTGTTTTTTTTGGTGTCTAATCCGCATATATATCACCATTACCCTTGATTTTCTTGACTGTAAATCTCTTAAATGTCAACATATACACGTGTGATTTAGTTTACGAAGATTTTTCAATGCCGAAAACCTCAATCTGAGAGTAAAAAAGGCGTAAGGTTCACAATGGTGTAAGAATAAAATGGGATATACCGGGCTAGGATTTGAGTTACAGGAACAAGGGCCATACCAACCACCCAAGAATGGAATCGTCAAGTGAAAACACTTGACAACCTCTTAGAAGCAGCTTTTCTTGCCACCAGGCCTTTCTCTATCAATTAGGAATCTGATGCCTTCACTAAACACATTCCTTAAATTGTAGCCATTTGTTGAGTGTTTTTTTTGGTGTCTAATCCGCATATATATCACCATTTCCCTTGATTTTCTTGATTGTATATCTCTTAAATGTCAACATATACACGTGTGATTTAGTTTACGAAGATTTTTCAATGCGGAGAACCTCGATTAGAGAGTAAAAAAGGCGTAAGGTTCAGAATGGTGTAAGATTAAAATGGGATATACCGGGCTAGGATCCGAGTTACTGGAACAAGGGCCAAACCAACCACCCAAGAATGGAATCGTCGAGCGAAAACACTTGACAACCTCCTAGAAGCAGCTTTTCTTACCACCAGACCTTTCTCCATCAATTAGGAATCTGATGCCGTCACTAAACACATTCCTTAAATTATAGCCATTTGTTGAGTGTTTCTTTTCCGTATCCTATCCGCATATATATCACCATTGCCCTTGATTTTCTTGACTATATATGTCTTAAATATCAACATATACACATGTGATTTATTTTACAAAGATTTTTCAATGCCGAGAAACTCGATCAGAGAGTGAAAAAGGCGTAAGGTTCACAATGGTGTAAAATTAAAATGGGAGATACCGGGCTAGGATTCGAGTTACAGGAACAAGGGCCAAACCAACCACCCAAGAATGGAATCGTCGAGCGAAAACACATGACAACCTCCTAGAAGCAGGTTTTCTTGCTAGCAGACCTTTCTCCATCAATTAGGAATCTGATGCCGTCACTAAACACATTCCTTAAATTGTAGCCATTTGTTGAGTGTTTTTTTTGGTGTCTAATCCGCATATATACCACCGTTGCCCTTGATTTTCTTGACTGTATATCTATTAAATGTCAACATATACACGTGTTATTTGGTTTACGAAGATTTTTCAATGCCGAGAACCTCGATCAGAGAGTAAAAAAGGCGTAAGGTTCACAATGTTGTAAGATTAAAATGGGATATACCGGTCTAGGAATCGAGTTACAGGAACAAGGGCCAAACCAACCACCCAAGAATGGAGTCGTCGAGCGAAAACACTTGACAACCTCCTAGAAGCAGCTTTTCTTGCCGGCAGACATTTCTCCATCAATTAGGAATCTGATGCCGTCACTAAACACATTCCTTAAATTGTAGCCATTTGTTGAGTGATTTTTCTTTGTGTCTAATCCGCATATATATCACCATTGCCCTTGATTTTCTTGACTGTATATCTCTTAAATGTCAACATATACATGTGTGATTTAGTTAACGAAGATTTTTCAATGCCGAGAACCTCGATCAGAGAGTAAAAAAGGCGTAAGGTTCACAATGTTTTAAGATTAAAATGGGATATACCGGTCTAGGAATCGAGTTACAGGAACAAGGGCCAAACCAACCACCCAAGAATGGAGTCGTCGAGCGAAAACACTTGACAACCTCCTAGAAGCAGCTTTTCTTGCCGGCAGACCTTTCTCCATCAATTAGGAATCTGATCCGTCACTAAACACATTCCTTAAATTGTAGCCATTTGTTGAGTGATTTTTCTTTGTGTCTAATCCGCATATATATCACCATTGCCCTTGATTTTCTTGACTGTATATCTCTTAAATGTCAACATATACATGTGTGATTTAGTTTACGAAGATTTTTCAATGCCGAGAACCTCGATCAGAGAGTAAAAAAGGCGTATGGTTCATAATGGTGTAAAATAAAAATGGGATATACCAGGCTAGGATTCGAGTTACAGGAACAAGGGCCAAACCAACCACCCAAGAATGGAATCGTCGAGCAAAACACTTGACAACCTCCTAGAAGCAGCTTTTCTTGCCACCAGACCTTTCTCCATCAATTAGGAATCTGATGCCACCACTAAACACATTCCTTAAATTGTAGCCATTTGTTGAGTGTTTTTTTTGGTGTCTAATCCGCATATATATCACCATTACCCTTGATTTTCTTGACTGTAAATCTCTTAAATGTCAACATATACACGTGTGATTTAGTTTACGAAGATTTTTCAATGCCGAAAACCTCAATCTGAGAGTAAAAAAGGCGTAAGGTTCACAATGGTGTAAGAATAAAATGGGATATACCGGGCTAGGATTTGAGTTACAGGAACAAGGGCCACACCAACCACCCAAGAATGGAATCGTCAAGTGAAAACACTTGACAACCTCTTAGAAGCCGCTTTTCTTGCCACCAGGCCTTTCTCTATCAATTAGGAATCTGATGCCTTCACTAAACACATTCCTTAAATTGTAGCCATTTGTTGAGTGTTTTTTTTGGTGTCTAATCCGCATATATATCACCATTTCCCTTGATTTTCTTGACTGTATATCTCTTAAATGTCAACATATACACGTGTGATTTAGTTTACGAAGATTTTTCAATGCGGAGAACCTCGATTAGAGAGTAAAAAAGGCGTAAGGTTCAGAATGGTGTAAGATTAAAATGGGATATCCCGGGCTAGGATCCGAGTTACTGGAACAAGGGCCAAACCAACCACCCAAGAATGGAATCGTCGAGCGAAAACACTTGACAACCTCCTAGAAGCAGCTTTTCTTACCACCAGACCTTTCTCCATCAATTAGGAATCTGATGCCGTCACTAAACACATTCCTTAAATTATAGCCATTTGTTGAGTGTTTTTTTTCCGTATCCTATCCGCATATATATCACCATTGCCCTTGATTTTCTTGACTATATATGTCTTAAATATCAACATATACACATGTGATTTATTTTACAAAGATTTTTCAATGCCGAGAAACTCGATCAGAGAGTGAAAAAGGCGTAAGGTTCACAATGGTGTTAAATTAAAATGGGAGATACCGGGCTAGGATTCGAGTTACAGGAACAAGGGCCAAACCAACCACCCAAGAATGGAATCGTCGAGCGAAAACACATGACAACCTCCTAGAAGCAGGTTTTCTTGCCAGCAGACCTTTCTCCATCAATTAGGAATCTGATGCCGTCACTAAACACATTCTTTAAATTGTAGCCATTTGTTGAATGTTTTTTTTGGTGTCCAATCCGCATATATACCACCGTTGCCCTTGATTTTCTTGACTGTATATCTCTTAAATGTCAACATATACATGTGTTATTTGGTTTACGAAGATTTTTCAATGCCGAGAACCTCGATCAGAGAGTAAAAAAGGCGTAAGGTGCACAATGTTGTAAGATAAAATGGGATATACCGGGCTAGGAATCGAGTTACAGGAACAAGGGCCAAACCAACCACCCAAGAATGGAGTCGTCGAGCGAAAACACTTGACAACCTCCTAGAAGCAGCTTTTCTTGCCAGCAGACCTTTCTCCATCAATTAGGAATCTGATGCCGTCACTAAACACATTCCTTAAATTGTAGCCATTTGTTGAGTGATTTTTCTTTGTGTCTAATCCGCATATATATCACCATTGCCCTTGATTTTCTTGACTGTATATCTCTTAAATGTCAACATATACATGTGTGATTTAGTTTTTACGAAGATTTTTCAATGCCGAGAACCTCGATCAGAGAGTAAAAAAGGCGTATGGTTCACAATGGTGTAAAATTAAAATGGGATATACCGGGCTAGGATTCGAGTTACAGGAACAAGGGCCAAACCAACCACCCAAGAATGGAATCGTCGAGCAAAACACTTGACAACCTCCTAGAAGCAGCTTTTCTTGCCACCAGACCTTTCTCCATCAATTAGGAATCTGATGCCACCACTAAACACATTCCTTAAATTGTAGCCATTTGTTGAGTGTTTTTTTTGGTGTCTAATCCGTATATATATCACCATTACCCTTGATTTTCTTGACTGTAAATCTCTTAAATGTCAACATATACACGTGTGATTTAGTTTACGAAGATTTTTCAATGCCGAAAACCTCAATCTGAGAGTAAAAAGGGCGTAAGGTTCACAATGGTGTAAGAATAAAATGGGATATACCGGGCTAGGATTTGAGTTACAGGAACAAGGGCCATACCAACCACCCAAGAATGGAATCGTCAAGTGAAAACACTTGACAACCTCTTAGAAGCAGCTTTTCTTGCCACCAGACCTTTCTCTATCAATTAGGAATCTGATGCCTTCACTAAACACATTCCTTAAATTGTAGCCATTTGTTGAGTGTTTTTTTTGGTGTCTAATCCGCATATATATCACCATTTCCCTTGATTTTCTTGACTGTATATCTCTTAAATGTCAACATATACACGTGTGATTTAGTTTACGAAGATTTTTCAATGCGGAGAACCTGGATTAGAGAGTAAAAAAGGCGTAAGGTTCAGAATGGTGTAAGATTAAAATGGGATATACCGGGCTAGGATCCGAGTTACTGGAACAAGGGCCAAACCAACCACCCAAGAATGGAATCGTCGAGCGAAAACACTTGACAACCTCCTAGAAGCAGCTTTTCTTACCACCAGACCTTTCTCCATCAATTAGGAATCTGATGCCGTCACTAAACACATTCCTTAAATTATAGCCATTTGTTGAGTGTTTTTTTTCCGTATCCTATCCGCATATATATCACCATTGCCCTTGATTTTCTTGACTATATATGTCTTAAATATCAACATATACACATGTGATTTATTTTACAAAGATTTTTCAATGCCGAGAAACTCGATCAGAGAGTGAAAAAGGCGTAAGGTTCACAATGGTGTAAAATTAAAATGGGAGATACCGGGCTAGGATTCGAGTTACAGGAACAAGGGCCAAACCAACCACCCAAGAATGGAATCGTCGAGCGAAAACACATGACAACCTCCTAAAAGCAGGTTTTCTTGCCAGCAGACCTTTTCTCCATCAATTAGGAATCTAATGCCGTCACTAAACACATTCCTTAAATTGTATCCATTTGTTGAGTGTTTTTTTGGTGTCTAATCCGCATATATACCACCGTTTCCCTTGATTTTCTTGACTGTATATCTCTTAAATGTCAACATATACACGTGTTATTTGGTTTACGAAGATTTTTCAATGCCGAGAACCTCGATCAGAGAGTAAAAAAGGCGTAAGGTTCACAATGTTGTAAGATTAAAATGGATATACCGGGCTAGGAATCGAGTTACAGGAACAAGGGCCAAACCAACCACCCAAGAATGGAGTCGTCGAGCGAAAACACTTGACAACCTCCTAGAAGCTGCTTTTCTTGCCAGCAGACCTTTCTCCATCAATTAGGAATCTGATGCCGTCACTAAACACATTCCTTAAATTGTAGCCATTTGTTGAGTGATTTTTCTTTGTGTCTAATCCGCATATATATCACCATTGCCCTTGATTTTCTTGACTGTATATCTCTTAAATGTCAACATATACATGTGTGATTTAGTTTACGAAGATTTTTCAATTCCGAGAACCTCGATCAGAGAGTAAAAAAGGCGTATGGTTCACAATGGTGTAAAATTAAAATGGGATATACCGGGCTAGGATTCGAGTTACAGGAACAAGGGCAAAACCAACCACCCAAGAATGCGATCGTCAAGCAAAACACTTGACAACCTCCTAGAAGCAGCTTTTCTTGCCACCAGACCTTTCTCCATCAATTAGGAATCTGATGCCACCACTAAACGCATTCCTTAAATTGTAGCCATTTGTTGAGTGTTTTTTTTGGTGTCTAATCCGCATATATATCACCATTACCCTTGATTTTCTTGACTGTAAATCTCTTAAATGTCAACATATACACGTGTGATTTAGTTTACGAAGATTTTTCAATGCTGAAAACCTCAATCTGAGAGTAAAAAAGGCGTAAGGTTCACAATGGTGTAAGAATAAAATGGGATATACCGGGCTAGGATTTGAGTTACAGGAACAAGGGCCAAACCAACCACCCAAGAATGGAATCGTCAAGTGAAAACACTTGACAACCTCTTAGAAGCAGCTTTTCTTGCCACCAGACCTTTCTCTATCAATTAGGAATCTGATGCCTTCACTAAACACATTCCTTAAATTGTAGCCATTTGTGGAGGGTTTTTTTGGTGTCTAATCCGCATATATATCACCATTTCCCTTGATTTTCTTGACTGTATATCTCTTAAATGTCAACATATACACGTGTGATTTAGTTTACGAAGATTTTTCAATGCGGAGAACCTCGATTAGAGAGTAAAAAAGGCGTAAGGTTCAGAATGGTGTAAGATTAAAATGGGATATACCGGGCTAGGATCCGAGTTACTGGAACAAGGGCCAAACCAACCACCCAAGAATGGAATCGTCGAGCGAAAACACTTGACAACCTCCTAGAAGCAGCTTTTCTTACCACCAGACCTTTCTCCATCAATTAGGAATCTGATGCCGTCACTAAACACATTCCTTAAATTATAGCCATTTGTTGAGTGTTTCTTTCCGTATCCTATCCGCATATATATCACCATTGCCCTTGATTTTCTTGACTATATATGTCTTAAATATCAACATATACACATGTGATTTATTTTACAAAGATTTTTCAATGCCGAGAAACTCGATCAGAGAGTGAAAAAGGCGTAAGGTTCACAATGGTGTAAAATTAAAATGGGAGATACCGGGCTAGGATTCGAGTTACAGGAACAAGGGCCAAACCAACCACCCAAGAATGGAATCGTCGAGCGAAAACACATGACAACCTCCTAGAAGCAGGTTTTCTTGCTAGCAGACCTTTCTCCATCAATTAGGAATCTGATGCCGTCACTAAACACATTCCTTAAATTGTAGCCATTTGTTGAGTGTTATTTTTGGTGTCTAATCCGCATATATACCACCGTTTCCCTTGATTTTCTTGACTGTATATCTATTAAATGTCAACATATACACGTGTTATTTGGTTTACGAAGATTTTTCAATGCCGAGAACCTCGATCAGAGAGTAAAAAAGGCGTAAGGTTCACAATGTTGTAAGATTAAAATGGGATATACCGGTCTAGGAATCGAGTTACAGGAACAAGGGCCAAACCAACCACCCAAGAATGGAGTCGTCGAGCGAAAACACTTGACAACCTCCTAGAAGCAGCTTTTCTTGCCGGCAGACCTTTCTCCATCAATTAGGAATCTGATGCCGTCACTAAACACATTCCTTAAATTGTAGCCATTTGTTGAGTGATTTTTCTTTGTGTCTAATCCGCATATATATCACCATTGCCCTTGATTTTCTTGACTGTATATCTCTTAAATGTCAACATATACATGTGTGATTTAGTTTACGAAGATTTTTCAATGCCGAGAACCTCGATCAGAGAGTAAAAAAGGCGTATGGTTCACAATGGTGTAAAATTAAAATGGGATATACCGGACTAGGATTCGAGTTACAGGAACAAGGGCCAAACCAACCACCCAAGAATGGAATCGTCGAGCAAAACACTTGACAACCTCCTAGAAGCAGCTTTTCTTGCCACCAGACCTTTCTCCATCAATTAGGAATCTGATGCCACCACTAAACACATTCCTTAAATTGTAGCCATTTGTTGAGTGTTTTTTTTGGTGTCTAATCCGCATATATATCACCATTACCCTTGATTTTCTTGACTGTAAATCTCTTAAATGTCAACATATACACGTGTGATTTAGTTTACGAAGATTTTTCAATGCCGAAAACCTCAATCTGAGAGTAAAAAAGGCGTAAGGTTCACAATGGTGTAAGAATAAAATGGGATATACCGGGCTAGGATTTGAGTTACAGGAACAAGGGCCAAACCAACCACCCAAGAATGGAATCGTCAAGTGAAAACACTTGACAACCTCTTAGAAGCAGCTTTTCTTGCCACCAGACCTTTCTCTATCAATTAGGAATCTGATGCCTTCACTAAACACATTCCTTAAATTGTAGCCATTTGTGGAGGGTTTTTTTGGTGTCTAATCCGCATATATATCACCATTCCCTTGATTTTCTTGACTGTATATCTCTTAAATGTCAACATATACACGTGTGATTTAGTTTACGAAGATTTTTCAATGCGGAGAACCTCGATTAGAGAGTAAAAAAGGCGTAAGGTTCAGAATGGTGTAAGATTAAAATGGGATATACCGGGCTAGGATCCGAGTTACTGGAACAAGGGCCAAACCAACCACCCAAGAATGGAATCGTCGAGCGAAAACACTTGACAACCTCCTAGAAGCAGCTTTCCTTACCACCAGACCTTTCTCCATCAATTAGGAATCTGATGCCGTCACTAAACACATTCCTTAAATTATATCCATTTGTTGAGTGTTTCTTTTCCGTATCCTATCCGCATATATATCACCATTGCCCTTGATTTTCTTGACTATATATGTCTTAAATATCAACATATACACATGTGATTTATTTTACAAAGATTTTTCAATGCCGAGAAACTCGATCAGAGAGTGAAAAAGGCGTAAGGTTCACAATCGTGTAAAATTAAAATGGGAGATACCGGGCTAGGATTCGAGTTACAGGAACAAGGGCCAAACCAACCACCCAAGAATGGAATCGTCGAGCGAAAACACATGACAACCTCCTAGAAGCAGGTTTTCTTGCTAGCAGACCTTTCTCCATCAATTAGGAATTTGATGCCGTCACTAAACACATTCCTTAAATTGTAGCCATTTGTTGAGTGTTTTTTTTGGTGTCTAATCCGCATATATACCACCGTTGCCCTTGATTTTCTTGACTGTATATCTCTTAAATGTCAACATATACACGTGTTATTTGGTTTACGAAGATTTTTCAATGCCGAGAACCTCGATCAGAGAGTAAAAAAGGCGGAAGGTTCACAATGTTTTAAGATTAAAATGGGATATACCGGACTAGGAATCGAGTTACAGGAACAAGGGCCAAACCAACCACCCAACAATGGAGTCGTCGAGCGAAAACACTTGACAACCTCCTAGAAGCAGCTTTTCTTGCCGGCAGACCTTTCTCCATCAATTAGGAATCTGATCCGTCACTAAACACATTCCTTAAATTGTAGCCATTTGTTGAGTGATTTTTCTTTGTGTCTAATCCGCATATATATCACCATTGCCCTTGATTTTCTTGACTGTATATCTCTTAAATGTCAACATATACATGTGTGATTTAGTTTACGAAGATTTTTCAATGCCGAGAACCTCGATCAGAGAGTAAAAAAGGCGTATGGTTCATAATGGTGTAAAATTAAAATGGGATATACCAGGCTAGGATTCGAGTTACAGGAACAAGGGCCAAACCAACCACCCAAGAATGGAATCGTCGAGCAAAACACTTGACAACCTCCTAGAAGCAGCTTTTCTTGCCACCAGACCTTTCTCCATCAATTAGGAATCTGATGCCACCACTAAACACATTCCTTAAATTGTAGCCATTTGTTGAGTGTTTTTTTGGTGTCTAATCCGCATATATATCACCATTACCCTTGATTTTCTTGACTGTAAATCTCTTAAATGTCAACATATACACGTGTGATTTAGTTTACGAAGATTTTTCAATGCCGAAAACCTCAATCTGAGAGTAAAAAAGGCGTAAGGTTCACAATGGTGTAAGAATAAAATGGGATATACCGGGCTAGGATTTGAGTTACAGGAACAAGGGCCATACCAACCACCCAAGAATGGAATCGTCAAGTGAAAACACTTGACAACCTCTTAGAAGCCGCTTTTCTTGCCACCAGGCCTTTCTCTATCAATTAGGAATCTGATGCCTTCACTAAACACATTCCTTAAATTGTAGCCATTTGTTGAGTGTTTTTTTTGGTGTCTAATCCGCATATATATCACCATTTCCCTTGATTTTCTTGACTGTATATCTCTTAAATGTCAACATATACACGTGTGATTTAGTTTACGAAGATTTTTCAATGCGGAGAACCTCGATTAGAGAGTAAAAAAGGCGTAAGGTTCAGAATGGTGTAAGATTAAAATGGGATATACCGGGCTAGGATCCGAGTTACTGGAACAAGGGCCAAACCAACCACCCAAGAATGGAATCGTCGAGCGAAAACACTTGACAACCTCCTAGAAGCAGCTTTTCTTACCACCAGACCTTTCTCCATCAATTAGGAATCTGATGCCGTCACTAAACACATTCCTTAAATTATAGCCATTTGTTGAGTGTTTTTTTTCCGTATCCTATCCGCATATATATCACCATTGCCCTTGATTTTCTTGACTATATATGTCTTAAATATCAACATATACACATGTGATTTATTTTACAAAGATTTTTCAATGCCGAGAAACTCGATCAGAGAGTGAAAAAGGCGTAAGGTTCACAATCGTGTAAAATTAAAATGGGAGATACCGGGCTAGGATTCGAGTTACAGGAACAAGGGCCAAACCAACCACCCAAGAATGGAATCGTCGAGCGAAAACACATGACAACCTCCTAGAAGCAGGTTTTCTTGCTAGCAGACCTTTCTCCATCAATTAGGAATTTGATGCCGTCACTAAACACATTCCTTAAATTGTAGCCATTTGTTGAGTGTTTTTTTTGGTGTCTAATCCGCATATATACCACCGTTGCCCTTGATTTTCTTGACTGTATATCTCTTAAATGTCAACATATACACGTGTTATTTGGTTTACGAAGATTTTTCAATGCCGAGAACCTCGATCAGAGAGTAAAAAAGGCGGAAGGTTCACAATGTTTTAAGATTAAAATGGGATATACCGGTCTAGGAATCGAGTTACAGGAACAAGGGCCAAACCAACCACCCAAGAATGGAGTCGTCGAGCGAAAACACTTGACAACCTCCTAGAAGCAGCTTTTCTTGCCGGCAGACCTTTCTCCATCAATTAGGAATCTGATCCGTCACTAAACACATTCCTTAAATTGTAGCCATTTGTTGAGTGATTTTTCTTTGTGTCTAATCCGCATATATATCACCATTGCCCTTGATTTTCTTGACTGTATATCTCTTAAATGTCAACATATACATGTGTGATTTAGTTTACGAAGATTTTTCAATGCCGAGAACCTCGATCAGAGAGTAAAAAAGGCGTATGGTTCATAATGGTGTAAAATTAAAATGGGATATACCAGGCTAGGATTCGAGTTACAGGAACAAGGGCCAAACCAACCACCCAAGAATGGAATCGTCGAGCAAAACACTTGACAACCTCCTAGAAGCAGCTTTTCTTGCCACCAGACCTTTCTCCATCAATTAGGAATCTGATGCCACCACTAAACACATTCCTTAAATTGTAGCCATTTGTTGAGTGTTTTTTTGGTGTCTAATCCGCATATATATCACCATTACCCTTGATTTTCTTGACTGTAAATCTCTTAAATGTCAACATATACACGTGTGATTTAGTTTACGAAGATTTTTCAATGCCGAAAACCTCAATCTGAGAGTAAAAAAGGCGTAAGGTTCACAATGGTGTAAGAATAAAATGGGATATACCGGGCTAGGATTTGAGTTACAGGAACAAGGGCCATACCAACCACCCAAGAATGGAATCGTCAAGTGAAAACACTTGACAACCTCTTAGAAGCCGCTTTTCTTGCCACCAGGCCTTTCTCTATCAATTAGGAATCTGATGTCTTCACTAAACACATTCCTTAAATTGTAGCCATTTGTTGAGTGTTTTTTTTGGTGTCTAATCCGCATATATATCACCATTTCCCTTGATTTTCTTGACTGTATATCTCTTAAATGTCAACATATACACGTGTGATTTAGTTTACGAAGATTTTTCAATGCGGAGAACCTCGATTAGAGAGTAAAAAAGGCGTAAGGTTCAGAATGGTGTAAGATTAAAATGGGATATACCGGGCTAGGATCCGAGTTACTGGAACAAGGGCCAAACCAACCACCCAAGAATGGAATCGTCGAGCGAAAACACTTGACAACCTCCTAGAAGCAGCTTTTCTTACCACCAGACCTTTCTCCATCAATTAGGAATCTGATGCCGTCACTAAACACATTCCTTAAATTATAGCCATTTGTTGAGTGTTTTTTTTCCGTATCCTATCCGCATATATATCACCATTGCCCTTGATTTTCTTGACTATATATGTCTTAAATATCAACATATACACATGTGATTTATTTTACAAAGATTTTTCAATGCCGAGAAACTCGATCAGAGAGTGAAAAAGGCGTAAGGTTCACAATGGTGTTAAATTAAAATGGGAGATACCGGGCTAGGATTCGAGTTACAGGAACAAGGGCCAAACCAACCACCCAAGAATGGAATCGTCGAGCGAAAACACATGACAACCTCCTAGAAGCAGGTTTTCTTGCCAGCAGACCTTTCTCCATCAATTAGGAATCTGATGCCGTCACTAAACACATTCTTTAAATTGTAGCCATTTGTTGAGTGTTTTTTTTGGTGTCCAATCCGCATATATACCACCGTTGCCCTTGATTTTCTTGACTGTATATCTCTTAAATGTCAACATATACATGTGTTATTTGGTTTACGAAGATTTTTCAATGCCGAGAACCTCGATCAGAGAGTAAAAAAGGCGTAAGGTTCACAATGTTGTAAGATAAAATGGGATATACAGGGCTAGGAATCGAGTTACAGGAACAAGGGCCAAACCAACCACCCAAGAATGGAGTCGTCGAGCGAAAACACTTGACAACCTCCTAGAAGCAGCTTTTCTTGCCAGCAGACCTTTCTCCATCAATTAGGAATCTGATGCCGTCACTAAACACATTCCTTAAATTGTAGCCATTTGTTGAGTGATTTTTCTTTGTGTCTAATCCGCATATATATCACCATTGCCCTTGATTTTCTTGACTGTATATCTCTTAAATGTCAACATATACATGTGTGATTTAGTTTTTACGAAGATTTTTCAATGCCGAGAACCTCGATCAGAGAGTAAAAAAGGCGTATGGTTCACAATGGTGTAAAATTAAAATGGGATATACCGGGCTAGGATTCGAGTTACAGGAACAAGGGCCAAACCAACCACCCAAGAATGGAATCGTCGAGCAAAACACTTGACAACCTCCTAGAAGCAGCTTTACTTGCCACCAGACCTTTCTCCATCAATTAGGAATCTGATGCCACCACTAAACACATTCCTTAAATTGTAGCCATTTGTTGAGTGTTTTTTTTGGTGTCTAATCCGTATATATATCACCATTACCCTTGATTTTCTTGACTGTAAATCTCTTAAATGTCAACATATACACGTGTGATTTAGTTTACGAAGATTTTTCAATGCCGAAAACCTCAATCTGAGAGTAAAAAAGGCGTAAGGTTCACAATGGTGTAAGAATAAAATGGGATATACCGGGCTAGGATTTGAGTTACAGGAACAAGGGCCATACCAACCACCCAAGAATGGAATCGTCAAGTGAAAACACTTGACAACCTCTTAGAAGCAGCTTTTCTTGCCACCAGACCTTTCTCTATCAATTAGGAATCTGATGCCTTCACTAAACACATTCCTTAAATTGTAGCCATTTGTTGAGTGTTTTTTTTGGTGTCTAATCCGCATATATATCACCATTTCCCTTGATTTTCTTGACTGTATATCTCTTAAATGTCAACATATACACGTGTGATTTAGTTTACGAAGATTTTTCAATGCGGAGAACCTGGATTAGAGAGTAAAAAAGGCGTAAGGTTCAGAATGGTGTAAGATTAAAATGGGATATACCGGGCTAGGATCCGAGTTACTGGAACAAGGGCCAAACCAACCACCCAAGAATGGAATCGTCGAGCGAAAACACTTGACAACCTCCTAGAAGCAGCTTTTCTTACCACCAGACCTTTCTCCATCAATTAGGAATCTGATGCCGTCACTAAACACATTCCTTAAATTATAGCCATTTATTGAGTGTTTTTTTTCCGTATCCTATCCGCATATATATCACCATTGCCCTTGATTTTCTTGACTATATATGTCTTAAATATCAACATATACACATGTGATTTATTTTACAAAGATTTTTCAATGCCGAGAAACTCGATCAGAGAGTGAAAAAGGCGTAAGGTTCACAATGGTGTAAAATTAAAATGGGAGATACCGGGCTAGGATTCGAGTTACAGGAACAAGGGCCAAACCAACCACCCAAGAATGGAATCGTCGAGCGAAAACACATGACAACCTCCTAAAAGCAGGTTTTCTTGCCAGCAGACCTTTCTCCATCAATTAGGAATCTAATGCCGTCACTAAACACATTCCTTAAATTGTATCCATTTGTTGAGTGTTTTTTTGGTGTCTAATCCGCATATATACCACCGTTTCCCTTGATTTTCTTGACTGTATATCTCTTAAATGTCAACATATACACGTGTTATTTGGTTTACGAAGATTTTTCAATGCCGAGAACCTCGATCAGAGAGTAAAAAAGGCGTAAGGTTCACAATGTTGTAAGATTAAAATGGATATACCGGGCTAGGAATCGAGTTACAGGAACAAGGGCCAAACCAACCACCCAAGAATGGAGTCGTCGAGCGAAAACACTTGACAACCTCCTAGAAGCTGCTTTTCTTGCCAGCAGACCTTTCTCCATCAATTAGGAATCTGATGCCGTCACTAAACACATTCCTTAAATTGTAGCCATTTGTTGAGTGATTTTTCTTTGTGTCTAATCCGCATATATATCACCATTGCCCTTGATTTTCTTGACTGTATATCTCTTAAATGTCAACATATACATGTGTGATTTAGTTTACGAAGATTTTTCAATTCCGAGAACCTCGATCAGAGAGTAAAAAAGGCGTATGGTTCACAATGGTGTAAAATTAAAATGGGATATACCGGGCTAGGATTCGAGTTACAGGAACAAGGGCAAAACCAACCACCCAAGAATGCGATCGTCAAGCAAAACACTTGATAACCTCCTAGAAGCAGCTTTTCTTGCCACCAGACCTTTCTCCATCAATTAGGAATCTGATGCCACCACTAAACGCATTCCTTAAATTGTAGCCATTTGTTGAGTGTTTTTTTTGGTGTCTAATCCGCATATATATCACCATTACCCTTGATTTTCTTGACTGTAAATCTCTTAAATGTCAACATATACACGTGTGATTTAGTTTACGAAGATTTTTCAATGCTGAAAACCTCAATCTGAGAGTAAAAAAGGCGTAAGGTTCACAATGGTGTAAGAATAAAATGGGATATACCGGGCTAGGATTTGAGTTACAGGAACAAGGGCCAAACCAACCACCCAAGAATGGAATCGTCAAGTGAAAACACTTGACAACCTCTTAGAAGCAGCTTTTCTTGCCACCAGACCTTTCTCTATCAATTAGGAATCTGATGCCTTCACTAAACACATTCCTTAAATTGTAGCCATTTGTTGAGTGTTTTTTTGGTGTCTAATCCGCATATATATCACCATTTCCCTTGATTTTCTTGACTGTATATCTCTTAAATGTCAACATATACACGTGTGATTTAGTTTACGAAGATTTTTCAATGCGGAGAAACTCGATTAGAGAGTAAAAAAGGCGTAAGGTTCAGAATGGTGTAAGATTAAAATGGGATATACCGGGCTAGGATCCGAGTTACAGGAACAAGGGCCAAACCAACCACCCAAGAATGGAATCGTCGAGCGAAAACACTTGACAACCTCCTAGAAGCAGCTTTTCTTACCACCAGACCTTTCTCCATCAATTAGGAATCTGATGCCGTCACTAGACACATTCCTTAAATTATAGCCATTTGTTGAGTGTTTTTTTTCCGTATCCTATCCGCATATATATCACCATTGCCCTTGATTTTCTTGACTATATATGTCTTAAATATCAACATATACACGTGTGATTTATTTTACAAAGATTTTTCAATGCCGAGAAACTTGATCAGAGAGTGAAAAAGGCGTAAGGTTCACAATGGTGTAAAATTAAAATGGGAGATACCGGGCTAGGATTCGAGTTACAGGAACAAGGGCCAAACCAACCACCCAAGATTGGAATCGTCGAGCGAAAACACTTGACAACCTCCTAGAAGCAGTTTTTCTTGCCAGCTGACCTTTCTCCATCAATTAGGAATTTGATGCCGTCACTAAACACATTCCTTAAATTGTAGCCATTTGTTGAGTGTTTTTTTTGGTGTCTACTCCGCATATATACCACCGTTGCCCTTGATTTTCTTGACTGTATATCTCTTAAATGTCAACATATACACGTGTGATTTGGTTTACGAAGATTTTTAATGCCGAGAACCTCGATCAGAGAGTAAAAAAGGCGTAAGGTTCACAATGTTGTAAGATTAAAATGGGATATACCGGGCTAGGATTCGAGTTACAGGAACAAGGGCCAAACCAACCACCCAAGAATGGAGTCGTCGAGCGAAAACACTTGACAACCTCCTAGAAGTAGCTTTTCTTGCCAGAAGACCTTTCTCCATCAATTAGGAATCTGATGCCATCACTAAACACATTCCTTAAATTGTAGCCATTTGTTGAATGTTTTTTTTTGTGTCTAATCCGCATATATATCACCATTGCCCTTGATTTTCTGGACTGTATATCTCTTAAATGTCAACAAATACACGTGTGATTTAGTATACGAATATTTTTCAATGCTGAGAACCTCGATCAGAGAGTAAAAAAGGCGTTAGGTTCACAATGGTGTAAAATTAAAATGGGATATACCGGGCTAGAATTCGAGTTACAGGAACAACGGCCAAACCAACCACCCAAGAATGGAATCGTCGAGCGAAAACACTTGACAACCTCCTAGAAGCAACTTTTCTTGCCACCAGACCTTTCTCCATCAATTAGGAATCTGATGCCGTCACTAAACACATTCCTTAAATTTTAGCCATTTGTTGAGTGTTTTTTTTGGTGTCTAATCCGCATATATATCACCATTACCCTTGATTTTCTTGACTGTAAATCTCTTAAATGTCAACATATACACGTGTGATTTAGTTTACAAAGATTTTCAATGCCGAGAACCTCGATCTGAGAGTAAAAAAGGCGTAAGGTTCACAATGGTGTAAGATTAAAATGGGATATACCGGGCTAGGATTTGAGTTACAGGAACAAGAGCCAAACCAACCACCCAAGAATGGAATCGTCAAGTGAAAATACTTGACAACCTCTTAGAAGCAGCTTTTCTTGCCACCAGACCTTTTTCTATCAATTAGGAATCTGATGCCTTCACTAAACACATTCCTTAAATTGTAGCCATTTGTTGAGTGTTTTTTTTGGTGTCTAATCCGCATATATATCACCATTTCCCTTGATTTTCATTGACTGTATATCTCTTAAATTTCAACATAGACACGTGTGATTTAGTTTACGAAGATTTTTCAATGCGGAGAACCTCGATCAGAGAGTAAAAAGGGCGTAAGGTTCACAATGGTGTAAAATTAAAACGGGATATACCGGGCTAGGATTCAAGTTACAGGAACAAGGGCCAAACCAACCACCCAAGAATGGAATCGTCGAGCGAAAACACTTGACAACCTCCTAGAAGTAGCTTTTCTTGCCAGAAGACCTTTCTCCATCAATTAGGAATCTGATGCCGTCACTAAACACATTCCTTAAATTGTAGCCATTTGTTGAATGTCTTTTTTTTTGTATCTAATCCGCATATATATCACCATTGCCCTTGATTTTCTTGAATGTATATCACTTAAATGTCAACAAATACACGTGTGATTTAGTTTACGAATATTTTTCAATGCTGAGAACCTCGATCAGAGAGTAAAAAAGGCGTAAGGTTCACAATGGTGTAAAATTAAAATGGGATATACCGGGCTAGAATTCGAGTTACAGGAACAAGCGCCAAACCAACCACCCAAGAATGGAATCGTCGAGCGAAAACACTTGACAACCTCCTAGAAGCAGCTTTTCTTGCCACCAGACCTTTCTCCATCAATTAGGAATCTGATGCCGTCTCTAAACACATTCCTTAAATTGTAGCCATTTGTTGAGTGTTTTTTTTTTGTGTCTAATCCGCATATATATCACCATTACCCTTGATTTTCTTGACTGTAAATCTCTTAAATGTCAACATATACACGTGTGATTTAGTTTACGAAGATTTTCAATGCCGAGAACCTCGATCTGAGAGTAAAAAGGCGTAAGGTTCACAATGGTGTAAGATTAAAATGGGATATACCGGGCTAGGTTTTGAGTTACAGGAACAAGGGCCTAACCAACCACCGAAGAATGGAATCGTCAAGTGAAAACACTTGACAACCTCTAAGAAGCAGCTTTTCTTGCCACCAGACCTTTCTCTATCAATTAGGAATCTGATGCCTTCACTAAACACATTCCTTAAATTGTAGCGATTTGTTGAGTATTTTTTTTTTGGTGTCTAATCCGCATATATATCACCATTGCCCTTGATTTTCTTGACTGTATATCTCTTCAATGTCGACATATACACGTGTGATTTAGTTTACGAAGATTTTCAATGCCGAGAACCTCGATAAGAGAGTAAAAAGGGCGTAAGGTTCACAATGGTGTAAAATTAAAATGGGATATACCGGGCTAGGATTCAAGTTACAGGAACAAGGGCCAAACCAACCACCCAAGAATGGAATCGTCGAGAGAAAACACTTAACAACTTCCTAGAAGCAACTTTTCTTACCACCAGACGTTTCACCATCAATTAGGAATCAGATGTCGTCACTAAACACATTCCTTAAATTCTAGCCATTTGTTGAGTGTTTTTTTTGGTTTCTAATCCGTATATATATCACCATTGCCCTTGATTTTCTTGACTGTATATCTCTTAAATGTCAACATATACACGTGTGATTTAGTTTACGAAGATTTTTCAATGCCGAGAACCTCGATCAGAGAGAAAAAAAGGCGTAAGGTTCAAAATGGTGTAAGATTAAAATGGGATATACCGGGCTAGGTTTTGAGTTACAGGAACAAGGGCCTAACCAACCACCCAAGAATGGAATCGTCGAGCGAAAACACTTGACAACCTCCTAGAAGCAGCTTTTCTTGCCACCAGACCTATCTCCATCAATTAGGAACCTGATGCCGTCACTAAACACATTCCTTAAATTGTAGCCATTTGTTGAGTGTTTTTTTTGGTGTCTAATCCGCAAATATATCACCATTGCCCTTGATTTTCTTGACTGTATATCTCTTAAATGTCGACATATACACGTGTGATTTAGTTTACGAAGATTTTTCAATGCCGAGAACCTCGATCAGAGAGTAAAAAAGGCGTAAGGTTCACAATGGTGTAAAATTAAAATGGGATATACCGGGCTAGGATTCAAGTTATAGGAACAAGGGCCAAAGCAACCACCCAAGAATGGAATCGTCGAGCGAAAACACTTGACGACCTCCTAGAAGCAGCTTTTCTTACCACCAGACGTTTCTCCATCAATTAGGAATCTGATCCCGTCACTAAACACATTCCTTAAATTGTATCCATTTGTTGAGTGATTTTTCTGTGTCTAATCCGCATATATATCGCCATTCCCCTTGATTTTCTTGACTGTATATATCTCTTAAATATCAATATATACACCTGTGATTTAGTTTACGAAGATTTTTCAGTGCCGAGAACCTCGATCAAAGAGTAAAAAAGGCGTAAGGTTCACAATGGTGTAAAATTAAAATGGGATATACCGGGCTAGGATTCGAGTTACAGGAACAAGGGCCAAACCGACCACCTAAGAATGGAATCATCGAGCGAAAACACTTGACAATCTGTTCGAGCGGAATTACCTCAAACGAAATTACAACTTGAATTCAAGCGGAATTACCAAACTAATTTCGTTTGAAATGACCTGTGTCATTTCAAACGGAATTACCTATAAATCCACTTTTTTTCGAACTACGTGCCCTGATCTAACATTCTAAGTACAAGACTCGATACAAGACGAAGTCGACATACGCAAGCACTAACAACAACCTCCTAGAAGCAGCTTTTCTTGCCACCAGACATTTCTCCATCAATTAGGAATCTGGTGTCATCACTAAACACATTCCTTAAATTATAGCCATTTGTTGAGTGTTTTTTTTGGTATCTAATCAGCATATATATCACCATTGCCCTTGATTTTCTTGACTATATATCTCTTAAATGTCAACATATACACGTGCGATTTAGTTTACGAAGATTTTATAATGCCGAGAACCATGATCAGAGAGTAAAAAAGGCGTAAGGTTCACAATGGTGTAAAATTAAAATGGGATATACCGGGCTATGATTCGAGTTACAGGAACAAGGGCCAAACCAACCACCCAGGAATGGAATCGTCGAGCGAAAGCACTTGACAACCTCCTAGAAGCAGCTTTTCTTTCCACCAGACCTTTCTCCATCAATTAGGAATCTGATGCCATCACTAAACACATTCCTTAAATTGTAGCCATTTGTTGAGTGTTTTTTTTGGTGTCTAATCCGCATATATATCACCATTGCCCTTGATTTTCTTGACTGTATATCTCTTAAATATCAACATATACACGTGTGATTTAGTTTACGAAGATTTTTCAATGCCGAGAACCTCGATCAGAGAGTAAAAAAGGCGTAAGGTTCCCAATGGTGTAAAATTAAAATGGGATATACCGGGCTAGGATTTGAGTTACAAGAACAAGGGCCAAACCAACCACCTAAGAATGGAATCGTCGAGCGAAAACACTTGATAACCTTCTAGAAGCAGCTTTTCTTGCCACCAGACCTTTCTCCATCAATTAGCAATCCGATGCCGTCACTAAACACATTCCTTAAATTGTAGCCATTTGTTGAGTGATTTTTTTTGTGTCTAATCCGCATATATATCGCCATTGCCGTTGATTTTCTTGACTGTATATCTCTTAAATATCAACATATACACGTGCGATTTTATTTACAAAGATTTTTCAATGCCAAGAACCTCGATCAGTGAGTAAAAAAGGCGTAAGGTTCACAATGGTGTAAAATTAAAATGAGACATACCGGGCTAGGATTCGAGTTACAGGAACAAGGGCCAAACCAACCACCTAAGAATAGAATCGTCAAGCGAAAACACTTGACAACCTCCTAGAAGCAACTTTTCTTGCCACCAGACATTTCTCCGTCAATTAGGAATCTGATGCCGTCACTAAACACATTCCTTAAATTGCAGCAATTTGTTGAGTGATATTTTTGTGTGTCTAATCCGCATATATATCACCATTTCCCTTGATTTTCTTGACTGTATATCTCTTAAATATCAACATATACACGTGTGATTTAGTTTACGAAGATTTATCAGTACCGACAACCTCGATCAGAGAGTAAAAAAGGTGGAAGGTTCACAATGGTGTAAAATTAAAATGGGATATACCGGGCTAGGATTCGAGTTACAGGAACAAAGGCCAAACCAACCACCTAAGAATGGAATCGTCGAGCGAAAACACTTGACAACCTCCTAGAAGCAGATTTTCTTGCCACCAGACCTTTCTCCATCAATTAGGAATCTGATGCCCTCACTAAACACATTCCTTAAATTGTAGCCATTTGTTGAGTGATTTTTTTGTGTCTAATCTGCATATATATCGCCATTGCCGTTGATTTTCTTGACTGTATATCTCTTAAATATCAACATATACACGTGTGATTTAGTTTACGAAGATTTTTCATTGCCGAGAACCTCGATCAGAGAGTAAAAAAGGCGTAAGGTTCACAATGGTGTAAAATTAAAATGGGATATACCGGGCTATGATTCGAATTACAGGAACAAGGGCCAAACGAACCACCTAAGAATGGAGTCGTCGAGCGAAAACACTTGACAACCTCCTAGAAGCAGCTTTTCTTGCCACCAGCCCTTTCTCCATCAATTAGGAATCTGATACCGTCACTAAACACATTCCTTAAATTGTAGCCATTTGTTGAGTGATTTTTTTTTTGTGTCTAATCCGCATATATATCGCCATTGCCCATGATTTTATTGACTGTATATCTCTTAAATATCAACATATACACGTGTGATTTAGTTTACGAAGATTTTTCAATACCGAGAACCTCGATCAGAGAGTAAAAAAGGCGTAAGGTTCACAATGGTGTAAAATTAAAATGGGATATACCGGGCTAGGATTCGAGTTACAGGAACAAGGGCCTAACCAACCACCTAAGAATGGAATCGTCGAGAGAAAACACTTGACAACCTCCTAGAAGCAGCTTTTCTTGCCAACAGACCTTTCTCCATCAATTAGGCATCCGATGCCATCACTAAACACATTCCTTAAATTGTAGCCATTTGTTGAGTGATTTTTTTTGTGTCTAATCCGCATATATATCGCCATTACCCATGATTTTCTTGACTATATATCTCTTAAATATCAACATATACCCGTGTGATTTAGTTTACGAATGTTTTTCAATGCCGAGAACCTCGATGAGAGAGTAAAAAAGGTGTAAGGTTCACAATGGTGTAAAATTAAAATGGGATATACCGGGCTAGGATTCGAGTTACAGGAACAAGGGCCAAACCAACCACCTAAGAATGGAATTGTCGAGCGAAAACACTTGACAACCTCCTAGAAGCCGCTTTTCTTGCCACCAGACCTTTCTCCATCAATTAGGAATCTGATGCCATCACTAAACACATTCCTTAAATTGTAGCCATTTGTTGAGTGTTTTTTTTTTGTCTAATCCGCATATATATCACCATTGCCCATAATTTTCTTGATTGTATATCTCTTAAATATCAACATATACAGGTGTGATTTAGTTTACGAAGATCTTTCAATGCCGAGAACCTCGACTAGAGAGTAAAAAAGGCGTAAGGTTCACAATGTTGTAAATTAAAATGGGATATACCAGGCTAGGATTCGAGTTATAGGAACAAGGGCCCAACCAACCATCCAAGAATGGAATCGTCGAGCGCAAACACTTGATAACCTCATAGAAGTAGCTTTTCTTGCCACAAGATCTTTCTCCACCAATTAGGAATCTGATGCCATCACTAAACACATTCCTTAAATTGTAGCCATTTGTTGGGTGTTCTTTTGTGTGTCTAATCCGCATATATATCACCATTGCCCTTGATTTTCATGACTGTATATCTCTTAAATGTCAACATATACACGTGTGATTTAGTTTACAAAGATTTTTCGATGCCGAGAACCTCGATCAGAGAGTAAAAAAGGCGTAAGGTTCACAATGGTGTAAAATTAAAATGCGATATACCAGGCAAGGATTCGAGTTACAGGAACAAGGGCCAAACCAACCACCCAAGAATGGAATCGTCGAGCGAAAACATTTGACAACCTCCTAGAAGCAGCTTTTCTTGCCACCAGACCTTTCTCCATCAATTACTAATCTGATGTCGTCACTAAACACATTCCTTAAATTGTAGCCATTTGTTGAGTGTTTTTTTTGGAGTCTAATCCGCATATATATCACCATTGCCCTTGATTTTCTTGACTGTATATCTCTTAAATATCAACATATACACGTGTGATTTAGTTTACGAAGATTTTTCAATGCCGAGAACCTCGATCAGTAAGCAAAAAAGGCGTAAGGTTCACAATGGTGTAAAATTAAAATGGGATATACCAGGCTAGGATTCGAGTTACAGGAACAAGGGCCAAACCAACCACCCAAGAATGGAATCGTTGAGCGAAAACACTTGACAACGTCCTAGAAGGAGCTTTTCTTACCATCAGACCTTTCTCCATCAATTAGGAATCTGATGTCGTCACTAAACACATTCCTTAAATTGTAGCCATTTTTTGAGTGTTTTTTTTGGTGTCTAATCCGCATATATAACACCATTGCCCTTGATTTTGATGACTGTATATCTCTTAAATGTCAACATATACACGTGTGATTTAGTTTACGAACATTTTTCAATGCCGAGAACCTCGATCAGAGAGTAAAAAAGGCGTAAGGTTCACAATGGTGTAAAATTAAAATGGGATATATCGGGCTAGGATTCGAGTTACAGGAACAAGGGCCAAACCAACCACCCAAGAATGGAATCCCCAATCGAAAACACTTGACAACCTCCTAGAAGCAGCTTTTCTTGCCAAGAGACCTTTCTCCATCAATTGGGAATCTGATGCCGTCACTAAACACGTTCTTTAAATTGTAGCCATTTGTTGAGCGTTTTTTTTTGTGTGTAATCCGCATATATATCACCATTGCCCTTGATTTTCTTGACTGTATATATCTCTTAAATATCAACATATACACGTGTGATTTAGTTTACGAAGAGTTTTCAATGCCGAGAACCTCGATCAGAGAGTAAAAGAGGTGTAAGGTTCACAATGGTGTAAAATTAAAATGGGATAATCCGGGCTAGGATTCGAGTTACAGGAACAAGGGCCAAACCAACCACCCAAGAATGGAATCGTCGAGCGAAAACATTTGACAACCTCCTAGAAGCAGCTTTTCTTGCCACCAGACCTTTCTCCATCAATTACTAATCTGATGTCGTCACTAAACACATTCCTTAAATTGTAGCCATTTGTTGAGTGTTTTTTTTGGAGTCTAATCCGCATATATATCACCATTGCCCTTGATTTTCTTGACTGTATATCTCTTAAATATCAACATATACACGTGTGATTTAGTTTACGAAGATTTTTCAATGCCGAGAACCTCGATCAGTAAGCAAAAAAGGCGTAAGGTTCACAATGGTGTAAAATTAAAATGGGATATACCAGGCTAGGATTCGAGTTACAGGAACAAGGGCCAAACCAACCACCCAAGAATGGAATCGTTGAGCGAAAACACTTGACAACGTCCTAGAAGGAGCTTTTCTTACCATCAGACCTTTCTCCATCAATTAGGAATCTGATGTCGTCACTAAACACATTCCTTAAATTGTAGCCATTTTTTGAGTGTTTTTTTTGGTGTCTAATCCGCATATATAACACCATTGCCCTTGATTTTGATGACTGTATATCTCTTAAATGTCAACATATACACGTGTGATTTAGTTTACGAACATTTTTCAATGCCGAGAACCTCGATCAGAGAGTAAAAAAGGCGTAAGGTTCACAATGGTGTAAAATTAAAATGGGATATATCGGGCTAGGATTCGAGTTACAGGAACAAGGGCCAAACCAACCACCCAAGAATGGAATCCCCAATCGAAAACACTTGACAACCTCCTAGAAGCAGCTTTTCTTGCCAAGAGACCTTTCTCCATCAATTGGGAATCTGATGCCGTCACTAAACACGTTCTTTAAATTGTAGCCATTTGTTGAGCGTTTTTTTTTTGTGTGTAATCCGCATATATATCACCATTGCCCTTGATTTTCTTGACTGTATATATCTCTTAAATATCAACATATACACGTGTGATTTAGTTTACGAAGAGTTTTCAATGCCGAGAACCTCGATCAGAGAGTAAAAGAGGTGTAAGGTTCACAATGGTGTAAAATTAAAATGGGATAATCCGGGCTAGGATTCGAGTTACAGGAACAAGGGCCAAACCAACCACCCAAGAATGGAATCGTCGAGCGAAAACATTTGACAACCTCCTAGAAGCAGCTTTTCTTGCCACCAGACCTTTCTCCATCAATTACTAATCTGATGTCGTCACTAAACACATTCCTTAAATTGTAGCCATTTGTTGAGTGTTTTTTTTGGAGTCTAATCCGCATATATATCACCATTGCCCTTGATTTTCTTGACTGTATATCTCTTAAATATCAACATATACACGTGTGATTTAGTTTACGAAGATTTTTCAATGCCGAGAACCTCGATCAGTAAGCAAAAAAGGCGTAAGGTTCACAATGGTGTAAAATTAAAATGGGATATACCAGGCTAGGATTCGAGTTACAGGAACAAGGGCCAAACCAACCACCCAAGAATGGAATCGTTGAGCGAAAACACTTGACAACGTCCTAGAAGGAGCTTTTCTTACCATCAGACCTTTCTCCATCAATTAGGAATCTGATGTCGTCACTAAACACATTCCTTAAATTGTAGCCATTTTTTGAGTGTTTTTTTTGGTGTCTAATCCGCATATATAACACCATTGCCCTTGATTTTGATGACTGTATATCTCTTAAATGTCAACATATACACGTGTGATTTAGTTTACGAACATTTTTCAATGCCGAGAACCTCGATCAGAGAGTAAAAAAGGCGTAAGGTTCACAATGGTGTAAAATTAAAATGGGATATATCGGGCTAGGATTCGAGTTACAGGAACAAGGGCCAAACCAACCACCCAAGAATGGAATCCCCAATCGAAAACACTTGACAACCTCCTAGAAGCAGCTTTTCTTGCCAAGAGACCTTTCTCCATCTATTGGGAATCTGATGCCGTCACTAAACACGTTCTTTAAATTGTAGCCATTTGTTGAGCGTTTTTTTTTTTGTGTGTAATCCGCATATATATCACCATTGCCCTTGATTTTCTTGACTGTATATATCTCTTAAATATCAACATATACACGTGTGATTTAGTTTACGAAGAGTTTTCAATGCCGAGAACCTCGATCAGAGAGTAAAAGAGGTGTAAGGTTCACAATGGTGTAAAATTAAAATGGGATAATCCGGGCTAGGATTCGAGTTACAGGAACAAGGGCCAAACCAACCACCCAAGAATGGAATCGTCGAGCGAAAACATTTGACAACCTCCTAGAAGCAGCTTTTCTTGCCACCAGACCTTTCTCCGTCAATTACTAATCTGATGTCGTCACTAAACACATTCCTTAAATTGTAGCCATTTGTTGAGTGTTTTTTTTGGAGTCTAATCCGCATATATATCACCATTGCCCTTGATTTTCTTGACTGTATATCTCTTAAATATCAACATATACACGTGTGATTTAGTTTACGAAGATTTTTCAATGCCGAGAACCTCGACCAGTAAGCAAAAAAGGCGTAAGGTTCACAATGGTGTAAAATTAAAATGGGATATACCAGGCTAGGATTCGAGTTACAGGAACAAGGGCCAAACCAACCACCCAAGAATGGAATCGTTGAGCGAAAACACTTGGCAACGTCCTAGAAGGAGCTTTTCTTACCATCAGACCTTTCTCCATCAATTAGGAATCTGATGTCGTCACTAAACACATTCCTTAAATTGTAGCCATTTTTTGAGTGTTTTTTTTGGTGTCTAATCCGCATATATAACACCATTGCCCTTGATTTTGATGACTGTATATCTCTTAAATGTCAACATATACACGTGTGATTTAGTTTACGAACATTTTTCAATGCCGAGAACCTCGATCAGAGAGTAAAAAAGGCGTAAGGTTCACAATGGTATAAAATTAAAATGGGATATATCGGGCTAGGATTCGAGTTACAGGAACAAGGGCCAAACCAACCACCCAAGAATGGAATCCCCAATCGAAAACACTTGACAACCTCCTAGAAGCAGCTTTTCTTGCCAAGAGACCTTTCTCCATCAATTGGGAATCTGATGCCGTCACTAAACACGTTCTTTAAATTGTAGCCATTTGTTGAGCGTTTTTTTTTTGTGTGTAATCCGCATATATATCACCATTGCCCTTGATTTTCTTGACTGTATATATCTCTTAAATATCAACATATACACGTGTGATTTAGTTTACGAAGAGTTTTCAATGCCGAGAACCTCGATCAGAGAGTAAAAGAGGTGTAAGGTTCACAATGGTGTAAAATTAAAATGGGATAATCCGGGCTAGGATTCGAGTTACAGGAACAAGGGCCAAACCAACCACCCAAGAATGGAATCGTCGAGCGAAAACATTTGACAACCTCCTAGAAGCAGCTTTTCTTGCCACCAGACCTTTCTCCATCAATTACTAATCTGATGTCGTCACTAAACACATTCCTTAAATTGTAGCCATTTGTTGAGTGTTTTTTTTGGAGTCTAATCCGCATATATATCACCATTGCCCTTGATTTTCTTGACTGTATATCTCTTAAATATCAACATATACACGTGTGATTTAGTTTACGAAGATTTTTCAATGCCGAGAACCTCGATCAGTAAGCAAAAAAGGCGTAAGGTTCACAATGGTGTAAAATTAAAATGGGATATACCAGGCTAGGATTCGAGTTACAGGAACAAGGGCCAAACCAACCACCCAAGAATGGAATCGTTGAGCGAAAACACTTGACAACGTCCTAGAAGGAGCTTTTCTTACCATCAGACCTTTCTCCATCAATTAGGAATCTGATGTCGTCACTAAACACATTCCTTAAATTGTAGCCATTTTTTGAGTGTTTTTTTTGGGGTCTAATCCGCATATATAACACCATTCCCTTGATTTTGATGACTGTATATCTCTTAAATGTCAACATATACACGTGTGATTTAGTTTACGAACATTTTTCAATGCCGAGAACCTCGATCAGAGAGTAAAAAAGGCGTAAGGTTCACAACGGTGTAAAATTAAAATGGGATATATCGGGCTAGGATTCGAGTTACAGGAACAAGGGCCAAACCAACCACCCAAGAATGGAATCCCCAATCGAAAACACTTGACAACCTCCTAGAAGCAACTTTTCTTGCCAAGAGACCTTTCTCCATCAATTGGGAATCTGATGCCGTCACTAAACACGTTCTTTAAATTGTAGCCATTTGTTGAGCGTTTTTTTTTTTTGTGTGTAATCCGCATATATATCACCATTGCCCTTGATTTTCTTGACTGTATATATCTCTTAAATATCAACATATACACGTGTGATTTAGTTTACGAAGAGTTTTCAATGCCGAGAACCTCGATCAGAGAGTAAAAGAGGTGTAAGGTTCACAATGGTGTAAAATTAAAATGGGATAATCCGGGATAGGATTCGAGTTACAGGAACAAGGGCCAAACCAACCACCCAAGAATGGAATCGTCGAGCGAAAACATTTGACAACCTCCTAGAAGCAGCTTTTCTTGCCACCAGACCTTTCTCCATCAATTACTAATCTGATGTCGTCACTAAACACATTCCTTAAATTGTAGCCATTTGTTGAGTGTTTTTTTTGGAGTCTAATCCGCATATATATCACCATTGCCCTTGATTTTCTTGACTGTATATCTCTTAAATATCAACATATACACGTGTGATTTAGTTTACGAAGATTTTTCAATGCCGAGAACCTCGATCAGTAAGCAAAAAAGGCGTAAGGTTCACAATGGTGTAAAATTAAAGTGGGATATACCAGGCTAGGATTCGAGTTACAGGAACAAGGGCCAAACCAACCACCCAAGAATGGAATCATTGAGCGAAAACACTTGACAACGTCCTAGAAGGAGCTTTTCTTACCATCAGACCTTTCTCCATCAATTAGGAATCTGATGTCGTCACTAAACACATTCCTTAAATTGTAGCCATTTTTTGAGTGTTTTTTTTGGTGTCTAATCCGCATATATAACACCATTGCCCTTGATTTTGATGACTGTATATCTCTTAAATGTCAACATATACACGTGTGATTTAGTTTACGAACATTTTTCAATGCCGAGAACCTCGATCAGAGAGTAAAAAAGGCGTAAGGTTCACAATGGTGTAAAATTAAAATGGGATATATCGGGCTAGGATTCGAGTTACAGGAACAAGGGCCAAACCAACCACCCAAGAATGGAATCCCCAATCGAAAACACTTGACAACCTCCTAGAAGCGGCTTTTCGTGCCAAGAGACCTTTCTCCATCAATTGGGAATCTGATGCCGTCACTAAACACGTTCTTTAAATTGTAGCCATTTGTTGAGCGTTTTTTTTTTGTGTGTAATCCGCATATATATCACCATTGCCCTTGATTTTCTTGACTGTATATATCTCTTAAATATCAACATATACACGTGTGATTTAGTTTACGAAGAGTTTTCAATGCCGAGAACCTCGATCAGAGAGTAAAAGAGGTGTAAGGTTCACAATGGTGTAAAATTAAAGTGGGATAATCCGGGCTAGGATTCGAGTTACAGGAACAAGGGCCAAACCAACCACCCAAGAATGGAATCGTCGAGCGAAAACATTTGACAACCTCCTAGAAGCAGCTTTTCTTGCCACCAGACCTTTCTCCATCAATTACTAATCTGATGTCGTCACTAAACACATTCCTTAAATTGTAGCCATTTGTTGAGTGTTTTTTTTGGAGTCTAATCCGCATATATATCACCATTGCCCTTGATTTTCTTGACTGTATGTCTCTTAAATATCAACATATACACGTGTGATTTAGTTTACGAAGATTTTTCAATGCCGAGAACCTCGATCAGTAAGCAAAAAAGGCGTAAGGTTCACAATGGTGTAAAATTAAAATGGGATATACCAGGCTAGGATTCGAGTTACAGGAACAAGGGCCAAACCAACCACCCAAGAATGGAATCGTTGAGCGAAAACACTTGACAACGTCCTAGAAGGAGCTTTTCTTACCATCAGACCTTTCTCCATCAATTAGGAATCTGATGTCGTCACTAAACACATTCCTTAAATTGTAGCCATTTTTTGAGTGTTTTTTTTGGTGTCTAATCCGCATATATAACACCATTGCCCTTGATTTTGATGACTGTATATCTCTTAAATGTCAACATATACACGTGTGATTTAGTTTACGAACATTTTTCAATGCCGAGAACCTCGATCAGAGAGTAAAAAAGGCGTAAGGTTCACAATGGTGTAAAATTAAAATGGGATATATCGGGCTAGGATTCGAGTTACTGGAACAAGGGCCAAACCAACCACCCAAGAATGGAATCCCCAATCGAAAACACTTGACAACCTCCTAGAAGCAGCTTTTCTTGCCAAGAGACCTTTCTCCATCAATTGGGAATCTGATGCCGTCACTAAACACGTTCTTTAGATTGTAGCCATTTGTTGAGCGTTTTTTTTTTGTGTGTAATCCGCATATATATCACCATTGCCCTTGATTTTCTTGACTGTATATATCTCTTAAATATCAACATATACACGTGTGATTTAGTTTACGAAGAGTTTTCAATGCCGAGAACCTCGATCAGAGAGTAAAAGAGGTGTAAGGTTCACAACGGTGTAAAATTAAAATGGGATAATCCGGGCTAGGATTCGAGTTACAGGAATGGAATCGTCAACCTCCTAGAAGCAGCTTTTCTTACCACCAGACCTTTCTAAAATTGTAGCCATTTGTTGAATGTTTTTTTTGTGTCTAATCCGCATATATATCACCATTGCCCTTGATTTTGTTGACTGTATATTCTTAAATATCAACATATACACGTGTGATTTAGTTTACGAACATTTTTCGATGCCGAGAGACTCGATCAGAGAGTAAAAAAGGCGTAAGGTTCACAATGGTGTAAAATTAATATGGGATATACCGGGCCTAGGATTCGAGTTACAGGAACAAGGGCCAAACCAACCACCCAAGAATGGAATCGCCAAGCGAAAACACTTGACAACCTCCTAGAAGCAGCTTTTCTTGCCACCAGTCCTTTCTCCATCAATTAGGAATCTGATGCCATCACTAAACACATTCCTTTAATTGTTGCCATTTGTTGAGTGTTTTTTTTTTGGTGTTTAATCCGCATATATATCACCATTGCCCTTGATTTTCTTGACTGTATATATCTCTTAAATATCAACATATACACGTGTGATTTAGTTTACGAAGAGTTTTCAATGCCGAGAACTCGATCAGAGAGTAAAAGAGGTGAAAGGTTCACAATGGTGTAAAATTAAAATGGGATAATCCGGGCTAGGATTCGAGTTACATGAACAAGGGCCAAACCAACAACCCAAGAATGGAATAGTCAACCTCCTAGAAGCAACTTTTCTTACCACAAGACCTTTCTAAAATTGTAGCCATTTGTTGGGTGTTTTTTTTTGTGTCTAATCCGCATATTTATCACCATTGCCCTTGATTTTCTTGACTGTATATATCTCTTAAATATCAACATATACACGTGTGATTTAGTTTACGAAGAGTTTTCAATGCCGAGAACCTCGATTAGAGAGTAAAAGAGGTGTAAGGTTCAAAATGGTGTAAAATTAAAATTGGATAATCCGGGCTAGGATTAGAGTTACAGGAACAAGGGCCAAACCAACCACCCAAGAATGGAATCGTCAACCTCCTAGAAGCAGCTTTTCTTACCACCAGACCTTTCTAAAATTGTAGCCATTTGTTGAGTGTTTTTTTTTTTGTGTCTAATCCGCATATATATCACCATTGCCCTTGATTTTCTTGACTGTATATCTCTTACATATCAACATATACACGTGTGATTTAGTTTACGAAGATTTTTCAATGCCGAGAACCTCGATCAGAGAGTAAAATAGGCGTAAGGATCACAATGGTGTAAAATTAAAATGGGATATACCAGGCTAGGATTCGAGTTACAGGAACAAGGGCCAAACCAACCACCCAAGAATGGAATCGTCGAGCGAAAACTCTTGACAACCTCCTAGAAGCAGCTTTTCTTGCCACCAGACCTTTCTCCATCAATTAGGAATCTGATGCCGTCACTAAACACATTCCTTAAATTGTAGCCATTTGTTGAGTGTTTTTTTTGTGTCTAATCCGCGTATATATATATATATATCACCATTGCCCTTGATTTTCTTGACTGTATATATCTCTTAAATATCAACATATACACGTGTGATTTAGTTTACGAAGAGTTTTCTATGACGAGAACCTCGATCAGAGAGTAAAAGAGGTGTAAGGTTCACAATGGTGTAAAATTAAAATGGGATAATCCGGGCTAGGATTCTAGTTACAGGAACAAGGGCCAAACCAACCACCCAAGAATGGAATCGTCAACCTCCTAGAAGCAGCTTTTCTTACCACCAGACCTTTCTAAAATTGTAGCCATTTGTTGAGTGTTTTTTTGTGTCTAATCCGCATATATATCACCATTGCCCTTAATTTTGTTGACTGTATATTCTTAAATATCAACATATACACGTGTGATTTAGTTTACGAACATTTTTCAACGCCGAGAACCTCGATCAGGGAGTAAAAAAGGCGTAAGGTTCACAATGGTGTAAAATTAAAATGGGATATACCGGGGCTAGGATTCGAGTTACAGGAACAAGGGCCAAACCAACCACCCAAGAATGGAATCGCCAAGCGAAAACACTTGACAACCTCCTAGAAGCAGCTTTTCTTGCCACCAGTCCTTTCTCCATCAATTAGGAATCTGATGCCATCACTAAACACATTCCTTTAATTGTTGCCATTTGTTGAGTGTTTTTTTTTGGTGTTTAATCCGCATATATATCACCATTGCCCTTGATTTTCTTGACTGTATATATCTCTTAAAAATCAACATATACACGTGTGATTTAGTTTACGAAGAGTTTTCAATGCCGAGAACTCGATCAGAGAGTAAAAGAGGTGAAAGGTTCACAATGGTGTAAAATTAAAATGGGATAATCCGGGCTAGGATTCGAGTTACATGAACAAGGGCCAAACCAACCACCCAAGAATGGAATCCCCAATCGAAAACACTTGACAACCTCCTAGAAGCAGCTTTTCTTGCCAAGAGACCTTTCTCCATCAATTGGGAATCTGATGCCGTCACTAAACACGTTCTTTAAATTGTAGCCATTTGTTGAGCGTTTTTTTTTGTGTGTAATCCGCATATATATCACCATTGCCCTTGATTTTCTTGACTGTATATATCTCTTAAATATCAACATATACACGTGTGATTTAGTTTACGAAGAGTTTTCAATGCCGAGAACCTCGATCAGAGAGTAAAAGAGGTGTAAGGTTCACAACGGTGTAAAATTAAAATGGGATAATCCGGGCTAGGATTCGAGTTACAGGAACAAGGGCCAAACCAACCTCCCAAGAATGGAATCGTCAACCTCCTAGAAGCAGCTTTTCTTACCACCAGACCATTCTAAAATTGTAGCCATTTGTTGAGTGTTTTTTTTGTGTCTAATCCGCATATATATCACCATTGCCCTTGATTTTGTTGACTGTATATTCTTAAATATCAACATATACACGTGTGATTTAGTTTACGAACATTTTTCGATGCCGAGAACCTCGATCAGAGAGTAAAAAAGGCGTAAGGTTCACAATGGTGTAAAATTAAAATGGGATATACCGGGGCTAGGATTCGAGTTACAGGAACAAGGGCCAAACCAACCACCCAAGAATGGAATCGCCAAGCGAAAACACTTGACAACCTCCTAGAAGCAGCTTTTCTTGCCACCAGTCCTTTCTCCATCAATTAGGAATCTGATGCCATCACTAAACACATTCCTTTAATTGTTGCCATTTGTTGAGTGTTTTTTTTGGTGTTTAATCCGCATATATATCACCATTGCCCTTGATTTTCTTGACTGTATATATCTCTTAAATATCAACATATACACGTGTGATTTAGTTTACGAAGAGTTTTCAATGCCGAGAACTCGATCAGAGAGTAAAAGAGGTGAAAGGTTCACAATGGTGTAAAATTAAAATGGGATAATCCGGGCTAGGATTCGAGTTACATGAACAAGGGCCAAACCAACCACCCAAGAATGGAATAGTCAACCTCCTAGAAGCAACTTTTCTTACCACCAGACCTTTCTAAAATTGTAGCCATTTGTTGGGTGTTTTTTTTTGTGTCTAATCCGCATATTTATCACCATTGCCCTTGATTTTCTTGACTGTATATATCTCTTAAATATCAACATATACACGTGTGATTTAGTTTACGAAGAGTTTTCAATGCCGAGAACCTCGATCAGAGAGTAAAAGAGGTGTAAGGTTCACAATGGTGTAAAATTAAAATTGGATAATCCGGGCTAGGATTAGAGTTACAGGAACAAGGGCCAAACCAACCACCCAAGAATGGAATCGTCAACCTCCTAGAAGCAGCTTTTCTTACCACCAGACCTTTCTAAAATTGTAGCCATTTGTTGAGTGTTTTTTTTTTTGTGTCTAATCCGCATATATATCACCATTGCCCTTGATTTTCTTGACTGTATATCTCTTACATATCAACATATACACGTGTGATTTAGTTTACGAAGATTTTTCAATGCCGAGAACCTCGATCAGAGAGTAAAATAGGCGTAAGGATCACAATGGTGTAAAATTAAAATGGGATATACCAGGCTAGGATTCGAGTTACAGGAACAAGGGCCAAACCAACCACCCAAGAATGGAATCGTCGAGCGAAAACTCTTGACAACCACCTAGAAGCAGCTTTTCTTGCCACCAGACCTTTCTCCATCAATTAGGAATCTGATGCCGTCACTAAACACATTCCTTAAATTGTAGCCATTTGTTGAGTGTTTTTTTTGGTGTCTAATCCGCGTATATATATATATATCACCATTGCCCTTGATTTTCTTGACTGTATATATCTCTTAAATATCAACATATACACGTGTGATTTAGTTTACGAAGAGTTTTCTATGACGAGAACCTCGATCAGAGAGTAAAAGAGGTGTAAGGTTCACAATGGTGTAAAATTAAAATGGGATAATCCGGGCTAGGATTCTAGTTACAGGAACAAGGGCCAAACCAACCACCCAAGAATGGAATCGTCAACCTCCTAGAAGCAGCTTTTCTTACCACCAGACCTTTCTAAAATTGTAGCCATTTGTTGAGTGTTTTTTTTGTGTCTAATCCGCATATATATCACCATTGCCCTTGATTTTGTTGACTGTATATTCTTAAATATCAACATATACACGTGTGATTTAGTTTACGAACATTTTTCGATGCCGAGAACCTCGATCAGAGAGCAAAAAGGTGTAAGGTTCACAATGGTGTAAAATTAAAATGGGATATACCGGGGCTAGGATTCGAGTTACAAGAACAAGGGCCAAACCAACCACCCAAGAATGGAATCGCCAAGCGAAAACACTTGACAACCTCCTAGAAGCAGCTTTTCTTGCCACCAGTCCTTTCTCCATCAATTAGGAATCTGATGCCATCACTAAACACATTCCTTTAATTGTTGCCATTTGTTGAGTGTTTTTTTTTGGTGTTTAATCCGCATATATATCACCATTGCCCTTGATTTTCTTGACTGTATATATCTCTTAAATATCAACATATACACGTGTGATTTAGTTTACGAAGAGTTTTCAATGCCGAGAACTCGATCAGAGAGTAAAAGAGGTGAAAGGTTCACAATGGTGTAAAATTAAAATGGGATAATCCGGGCTAGGATTCGAGTTACATGAACAAGGGCCAAACCAACCACCCAAGAATGGAATAGTCAACCTCCTAGAAGCAACTTTTCTTACCACCAGACCTTTCTAAAATTGTAGCCATTTGTTGGGTGTTTTTTTTTGTGTCTAATCCGCATATTTATCACCATTGCCCTTGATTTTCTTGACTGTATATATCTCTTAAATATCAACATATACACGTGTGATTTAGTTTACGAAGAGTTTTCAATGCCGAGAACCTCGATCAGAGAGTAAAAGAGGTGTAAGGTTCACAATGGTGTAAAATTAAAATTG